>JAJKFI010022613.1:0-31393 GCA_029204185.1 Lerista edwardsae | reverse complement strand
AGAGAGAGAGAGAGAGAGAGAGAGAGAGAGAGAGAGAGAGAGAGAGAATATGAAATGGAGAAAAACAGAGAGTTTAATGAGCTTCGCTCAGTCCAGATGGGAGACCACTTGAAACCGAGGAGCAAATTAGGAGGGAGCAGGGTTGATAAGCGAACAAACCCACATCTGATTGGAGGATGCCTCTACTTTGGCAAAAGCAGGGTGACTTAACAAGGGAGTAGGGTAATAGCTCAATGGCAGAGCATAAGCTTTAGGGCGCAATCCTAACCTAACGTTAGGCTGGCACAGTTAGGCCAGCAAAGTTCGGCAGGCACAAGAGACACTGTAAAGTATGTTTGGACTATTCTCGGAGTCTGGGAAGATGGTGCATAGATGCGTGCCATCCTCCCTAACTCCAAGAGTGGTCCAAATGCACTTTACCATGGCCCTTGTGCCAGCCAAACTTTGCTGGCCTAACTTTGCCAGCCTTACTCCAGGTTAGGATTGTGACTTTATATACAGAAGGTCCAGGATTTTGGCTCCTGGCATTGTTCTTGAAAAGCATTAGATATCTTGAAAAGCAATAGTGCTACCTCTCCAAATGTGGGGGATTCGTTTTGGAAAGTTGAGCACGGTGGGTAATGGCACTGCAGATGAATAGTATTAAAGTTAAGGCAGGGAAGTGGCACTGATTGGCCCCTGTGCTCCCCAGAAGATACTGCTCCCATTGGCTAGAATAGCTGTCAACCATGCCAGCATTGTAATAAATCAGCACTAAAGGAAGCAGCAGTAAGGGAGGTTTTATTGTAATAATATAGAAAGTAGACCTAATTTTGTCATCAAAACAGGCATTAAAATCAGTACTTCTGGATTGATAACTATGTCCGGGTAGGAAGAAGGCACTAGGAAGAAGGGCCCTTCTACATGCAGAGCACTGAGTGAGTGTCCCATCGCTTTGTGAAGTCACCAATGTCCCTCTGACACTTCTTTTGCCAACATAGAGGCATCCTCCAATCTAATGTGGTTCTATTTCCTAGTCTTCCTTCTTAATTTGCTCTTCTGGCTCGAACTGCCTGGCACCTGGACTGAGTGATGCTCATTAAATCCATAGTATTTTCAAAGAAATGCAGTATAAAATGGTTGACAAGGCTTATGCTTCAGGGCATAAACCATCTGGCAGCCGGTTCTTGGTTCTTGGAATTATCTCCCCCCCCCATACTCTGTACCCAAGGGTGGTTCCACATGGCAGGTCATCCAGTACAACTCTTATCTCCCACAATCTGAATGCAAGGAGGTTTCGGCCAGCACTTATCCGCCACTCGCATTGTAAAAGTGCTGGGGCTGCATAGGCCAGTGGTCTTCAACCTTTTTCTTACCACAACCACCAGATGCCCCCCTATCCCTGGTGGTGCTCTAGTTTAGAGGTCTTCAACCATTTTCATTCCCATAAGTTTCCGCAGCCCCACAACGGAGGCTTCACAACCCTGTTGGGGTCCAAGACCCCCAGGTTGAAAAACACTGGTACATATTATCCTTCTTTCTGAATATGGTGCAAAGAGCTCTGGAAAGCTTATCTTTTCCTGCTTCCCAGGGCCAAAGTACACATTAAATCGTTAATCCTGAGCTACTTTGTTTTTCATTAGTCAGTAGCAGCTATGGAAGACCCAATTTGGATCAGTACCATAAATTTGGTACTGGGGGGACGACGACTTTGTCCTTATCATGGTCCTAATCTGGATTGCCCTTCCCATTGAAGTTGTTCTTTGCCCCCCTCCCCAGAAAAAAACTAATTGTTGCCAGTGGAACAATGATCCAGGAGAAAAGAGCAATGGTATGGGGTGTGGTGTGGTGTGGTGTGGTGTGGTGTGGTGTGGGGAGGGGAGGCAGGTTAGGATGGTGAAAAATTAAGCCAGGCAAGGCCAATGCCACATTAGACATCGTGTATTGCTTGGTCCTCAGTCTTCCTGCTAAAGTGCTAAGCCCAAGAATGTTGAAAGCAGAACATGCAGACAGCTAAATTCAAAAGCTGCTTCTGTGTAATGATGCTTACGGTTCACCCGTAATCCTGTACTGTGCTTTGACGTTTAGTGGCAATCGTAATCATAATGTTAAAATAATAACCCCTTGAAGTTTCCCACTTGACAGGAGAATCGGAAAGAAATATCACTTGTTGAATTATAAGTTTCATGGATACTGAAATAAATGGGTCTTTGGTTTAAGAGAATGTTGGGAGGTTTATATAGATTTTTGATTGAATTGTCCCGGAAGTCTGATGATTGAGCTGGAATTGACTGGCATCCTCGCATGTGACTCAGGCTAGCCTTTTTAGAGGCTTACTGTATAGATGCTGTGTGTGGGCTACAGCTAAGCATTGTTGCTGCTCTCATTTCTTGCCTGTTCCATGATGACATCATCATATCTGGATAATGTTATCAATCAAGGATTACCGTCGTTATTGCCCGTTTTACCTCTTCTTAAGCATTTGGCTTTAATCAGGGAAATGAATGAATGAATGAACATTTTGTGTTTGCCTGAGGAGAGATGATAAGCAAGAGTAAATTGGGGTGGAATAAAGAGCAGTTTCCCTAAAGCATCACTCCGCAAAAAAAATTTTTTTTTAAAAGCAAATCAGAGTAATGTATATCATTGTGTTGTACCCTAAGCATATGTAGAGTGGAAAACCGGGCTGTGCTGACTCTGACCTTAAAACAAGTGTAAGAAAGAAGAATCTAAATCCTGTACCAGTGTAAGAGCCATTTTGCATGAAGAAAAGCTGCATTTAGCAACTTTTATGAATGATGCAAATATACCCACATTTGTTTGATTTGCATAACTGGATATGCCTTTTGTCATCATGGGGAGGAGCAAGGAATATGCACAGCATGGAAGCCATGCCATTTGACTCATGGAAATAATACCCAGGCTCCCCAGGTTTCATTAGTGCATTGTCTACATAGGTTTCCACCCACTCTTACCCCAATGCGGCTGAGTGGGTGTGGCTTGTCTAAGACTATCCAGTCTTTCATTCATGGCAGAGGTGAGATCTAATTCAGAGTGCAATCCTAACCTGGAATTAAGCCAGCACAGGTAGGCCAGCAAAGTTTGGCTGGCACAAGGGCCACAGAAAAGCACGTTTGGACCACTCTTGGAGTCAGGGAGGATGGGGCACGTCTGTGTGCTGGCCTCTCTGACTCCAAGAGTGGACCACCATACTTTACGGTGGCCCTTGTGCCAGCTAAACTTTGCCAGCCTGTCTCTAGGTTAGTATTGCTCTCTCAGAACGCAATGCTAACCAACTTTCCAGCACTGATCTAGCTGTGCCAATGGGGCATGTGCTGCATCCTGCCATTGGGGAGTACTCACGGAGGCCTCCTCAAGCTAAGGGAATGTTTGTTCTCTAACCTTGAAGCTGCATTGCCCTTACCCTGGTGCTGGAAAGTTGTTTAGGATTGAGCCCTCAGTTGCTTAGCTGCCATGCTACATCCGCTCACACTGATGGGTATATCTCACCATTGCTTGAAGGTCTGCATTGGCTGTTTCTAAACACAATTTCAAGTGCTGGGTTTGATCTATAAAGCTCTGGAACTAGGATATCTAAAGGACCTTCTGCTCCAAACCTACATAGTTTTTAAGATCTGCTCTGGGTTCTCCTGCCTTTGGAGATGAAGTAGGTAACTACTACCATGATACCCTCAACTCTGTTCAGCTCTGTTTGTTGAACTCCCTCTGCAGAAGAATTATCCAGCTGTCAATATTACTAGTATTTAGGTGCCAGGTGAGAGCTTTGCTTTTCCTAAATGCCCCCTTTTTTCCCTCCAGGCTTACAGTGGTATCTCAGTCAATGTGGAAAGGACTTATGCGACTGGTCCACCTATGTGGTTGCAATATTCACACACAAAGAATAGCATCAAGGGGAAGTGGCTCAGAAGGGGCCCAATTTATGTGTGAAGGGGCTCCTGGGTGTGGGTTCAAATATTCAGAAAGTGCCTAACCAAACTGTAATCTAGAAAAGATTCCTTCACTACATAAATGTTTGTGTGAATTGGCTTCAATTTCACCAGGTATGTGCAATGGTTCCCAAAGTGTGGGTTGCGACCCCCCCCCCCATTGGGAACCAAAACTGGGCCATTCCCCATTAAGGGGAATGTCCCAATCACAGTGCTGCAGGTACCCAAGGCCTTTTAGATATACCTGGGTGGGCAGGTGAGCTTTTGCAGGGTTGGGGTGGCCCACAACCTCTTTTGTGGGTCTCCCCAAAGCCAGGAAAAGCCCTGATTTGTGCTCGGAAGCACACTTCCGTTTTTTGCACAAAACCCAGAAATGTGCTTCCGAGTGCAAATTGGGGCTTTTCCTGGCTTTGGGGAGACCTGCAGAGGGGGCTGCGGGCCTCCCCAATCCAGCAGAACCAATTCAACCACCCAAGTATGTCTAAACGCCCCATGGGTGCCTGCGACACTGTTATCAATGCGGCTCCTTGTGACACCCTCCCCAGCCTCAATCCTCACCTCTGCAGCAACTTGCAGCGGTCCCTAAAGGCACAATCCTAACCTGGAGTTAGGAAGGCACAGTTAGGCCAGCAATGTTTGGCCAGCACAAGGGACACCGAAAGTATGTTTGGACCACTCTCAGAGTCAGAGAGGTCAGCACACAGAGGTGCTCCATCCTCCCTGACTCCGAGAAAGGTCCAAACGCACTTTATGGTGGCCCTTGTGCCAGCCAAACTTTGCTGGCCTAACTGTGCCAGCCGACTTCCAGGTTAGGATGGCGCCCAAAGTCCAAGTAGGATTTTGGGAACTGCTGCATTAGAAACATATGTCATGAAGATGGGAGAAATGATGAGAAATAATGAAGATGGGAGAAACTTACACTATTGCTTCGTCCAAGAGATTCTCTTTTCCCCGCTCATCTTGCAGCTGTCTCCTGTAACCATTTGCCTCACTGTGCATTAACTGGTCCAAGATGTCCTCCAGGGCAAATGAATAGGCAATCAAATCATTAAGGACATGATCCTTCTGCATTAAAGCAGTCGGGGAGAGATTTTTCACCAAGCCACAGTTTGAAATGAGAAGCAGTTTATCGCATTCGTCTTAAGATATTATTATTAAAAATAGTTAATAAATATGCACTCTTGACAGCCCAGTTAGGGTCTCATCAATTAAGCTTGGCATTCATTAGTCAAGGAGAAGTCCAATCAGATTTCACTGGCTCAACTCAGCTTCTATAAATTGTGGGCTGTTTGTTCTGACATTTGATGAATTATTCTTCATAATCCACTATCTGCTGCAATAAATCTAATCTTTCAACTTTGGCTGTCTTAATAACTCCTAGAGCAACAATGCAACACTTGATTTCTGAGCAAGGAATGCATAAATTGTTGGGGGTGGTGGTGGGAAGAGAGGATTCATTTAGTCTCCAGGCTTAGAGTGGCTCTCTTACTCTAGCTTGATATTTCTTGACCCCAGAAGTCTTGCCAGAAATTGACGGAATAATGAATCCACATTGACATTCAAATGTTGGGTACGATATCCAATTCTGCAAAGAAATGTTGGAGTAGGGACCTTAGTGCCCCTTCCCCAATCTGCAATGGGGAGTATTAATTGTGGCTCACCTTTCAGGGGTATTGTTTTACAGAAATAGTGTAGATGGACGGTAAGAGAAATAATGTATGTGAAGTGCTTGGAGCGCATGACATAAGCCACATAAATGCCCAGTGTTATTATTATCATTCTTGTCTTGGCGTGTATTAAGCGTGATTTGCGTCACTAAAAATCAGCCCTAGCTGTGCCTCACATTGAATGCTAACTATAACTGGCTGCACATATTGAGTGTTATCCTGCAGTGAAAGAACATTGTGTGCATACCTTGTGGTCTGAAAATTCCTCTGGCTGTGCGGTGGATCAGTTGAATGGCTGCTTAGCCACATGGCCAGCGTTAAGGTACACTGAACACCCCCTGAAAGCCATAGCCGATTGATTTCCTACAGTGTAAAAAGGCCTTTCAATGCCCTGTGACTTCCTATGTCTTGTGTGGGTTTTGAGGCTAGAGAAACATGAGTTGGAGCCTTTGTCTGAGGTGCAGGAATGCAGTGGTTCTGTGCTAAGAAATGGATAGCAAGGGGCATGTTTTAAATGTGATGCTGCTCTGTATGTACTGCTTAGCTCTGTAGGAGCTCCATGTGACTGGAACTGTATGTTTAAAAGGATCTTATTACTTGGTGGCCATTGCCTCATCTTGTAGCAATGAATTCCCTAGAGTAGTTATGTGCTGGGTGAAGGGTACCTCCTTTCTGCTGGTTTGGCTCTAGGGCAGTGTTTCTCAAGCTGTGGTTTGGGACCTACTTGGTGGGTTGCGACCTGATGTCAGGTGGATTGTGGAAAGCTGGGAGCCGCAGACCTTGGAAGCTGGAGATCTTACTCCTTGCATATTCCTTCTGTGAGTATTCAGTTTGAATTCACATTTCGAATTTTCAGGTGAGGGTTTTTTATTTTTATTTTTAATTTAGTGCTTTTACATCATATTTTGACCCATTCTTACTTTCTGTTAGGGATGTTCCATGGTTCTGCATTTGCTGCAGGACAATTTGCACTCCAAAAGTGTTATTTTATTATGTTACAATGACAGCACTTACTGCTTGATGATGTCACTTCTGGCCATGATATCACTTCCTGATTAATTATCACTTCCTGTGGTTGATTGATAATATCACTTCCAGTGCTAAAAGGTCCCAGTGCTAAAAGGTTTGAGAACCACTGCTGTAGGGAGTGCAAATATAGTTTGTAAAAATGGTTTCAGGACTGTTCATTTCTGTTCCTCATAAAAATGGGAGGAGAGGAAAGTTCCTATTGTGCATGGCAGTGAGTGAGAGATTGCTGTTCTCGCTCGCTTTTGTACCTTTTCTTCCCCAAACAGTTGAGATATAGAGAACAGGAACAGAATAGGAGTTGTGGAGGGAACAGGAGAAAGGGGAATTAATTGGCAGTTGAGGCATATATCGGAGAGGTGGGATGTGGTCATGGATTGGGAGAAGCAAGGGAAGAAAGCAAAAGAAGGGAGTTAACAGCCCAGAATGATCACAGACCTTAGCACTGGTGAATTGCAATCAGTGTTCCACTTTTCTCTCTTTGGGTACAGTGTCTGTTCCTTTTAGGTGTGTTATTACAGATCTTTCAACATGTCACTGTTCTATTTTGCTGAAAGCTCTTAACTGCTTGCTGAAGACTTGGCAACAGCCTGGCCCTCCTCTGATTTGTGTTTTTGTTGTTGTGCTAGAAATGCATAGTTATAAACATACCATGGTAGCTGCTGTGTGTAAGATGGCCGGGTATGTGCGCCGTAATGCCTTACTGATCATGGGCATGCATTTGTCAACAAATGCACTAGATGGGCTGTGCGTCTGCTTCTGGGATTGATCTGACCTGAGCTGACCTGACCTGAATCCTACAGAAAGATGATGCTAGTGACTTGGGAGGGGGCTAAGCTCATTGGCAGAGCACATGATTTGAGAACTAGTATTTTGGCAGTGGAACGTGATTTCCGGTGTTGTAAAACGTGTTCCGGAAGTGCATGGAGTTGGCTCTTCTGGACGATCATTGGAGTGGTCTGAGCAGCCCTGTGCGCGGCAGTGGTTCAGAGAAGGCTTGCTGACTCAGGTAAGTCAGCAGGCAGAGTGGAACAGGTGTTGGGGAGGGGAGGGATGTGACAGAGGCAGGAAGGGATTGCACCTGGCACAGGCAGCTTATGGGATGCTCCCCTCCGATAGTACTGGTACACCCCTTTGCCTACTTGGACCTGTGCCAGCTAAATATTTCCCCTTTCCCCTCCCCAGCCGCCCAGTCCATGCCAGGAAAAGGGTAGGATTGGGCTGTTGGTGGGGAATCTGAACGCAAGCTTTTCTAGTACAAGACCAGTGCTCTCTTAAGCTCATCACAATGGCTCTGCGTCCTTCAGGGTCATGGAACCACACGCCACACTAGTGGATGAACTCTTTCATCTGTTGCACTTCCTCCTGCAGCAAAGAGGTAGCAAAGCATTTTGGGATGATTGAGTGACAAGTATCCTGTTCATACCCTTTTGTGATGTGGTAATGCTTACAGCTTAGGAACCTCTGTGCTTGAGTGGCTGCAGAGAATTACTCCTATGCCCCATTCCCTTTAATCAGAAATGTGGATGCTATAAAATTATGCTGAAGATGTACATTCTCCAAGCGGGCAGGTGCCACAGATGACCTTCTCTGGTAGTTTCAGTTGCCATGTACTGAGTTTTAGGTGTCAGTAACCGTACAAGCAGTTGCTTGAGTCCAGTCTACACATGCACCAGATTTGCCTGCTGTGAGCTTTCCTGAACTGCACCACTTCAGACTGCAGGCAGGGGAATCACATGTTTGAATATTCCCCCCAGAAACAAACCTCCCTGACCTGCTAATCTTCTGTGAGCAGGGAGATTTTCTTCTTAAGTGAAGGGACATTCAAACTTCTGTTGGCTATAGGCAATTCGGGTGCACGTGTGATGTGTTGGGTTCCGCCTGGACATCTTTTGAAAGTGCTGGGGGTACAGTTCAGTTTCTGCGTGCCAGCATGGCACTGCCATTGAGAGTGGGCGAAAGGAGATTAGAATGACAGAGTCAGCGTTGTCCCCTGTCAGAGCATGATGTTTGTGGGCACTGTCTTTCCTGGGACAATGTGGGTTCAGCTGTGGCAGAGAGAAAAAGCAGTGGCCCCCGTAATGAACTGGGTGCCCTGGGGACTGCTAAAGAAAAAAAAAGGCATTTTCATAATGGATGTGAATGATTTGCTTTGCTGGGGTCCTGCGGCCAATGCTAATCATGCCGCTGTGTTATCTCTGCTGTACACCTGCTCATGTGGCAGTCCTGCTGCTGATGCATCTCCCCTTCCCCACTATTCTCCGATTCCCGCAGAGTGCATCATCAATCCTCTTGTTCTGCCTTTCCTTTCCTGCCTTTGCTACGTGCACGTGTGTGTGTGTGTATGTCTTTTGGCTGGGACCAGGAGACAAGAGTAACTCCAATTAGGCCATTGTTCAGATCTTCCCCATTATACAAAGTGCCAGCAGCTTGTGTGGCTTAGGGGTGGGTGGGCTTGTCCTCCTCCTGCGGTTGGGAACTGGGGCTTCTGCCTGGTTTTGGAAACCCACCCTGCTGCTTTTGTGTGGCCAGCTTTTGCCATCATGAGGTCCAGTTCTTCCCTGCTCCAGAGATTGTGCCCCATCATAGGCTTACCAGCTGCTCCACTTGGGCAACCAGATTCAAAATGGGGCAGGGAAGGCATTCCCGCACCGAGGCGTATCTAGAGAGGGACCACAGCATTATGTTTTGCAAGCAGCTGCTTCCCTCTCCTCTTCAAAGCCATTCCGGGCCAACTTAGCCTCTGTTTTGTTCTAGCCATTGGGAATGGCTCCAAAGAGGAATGGGAACGGCTGCTTGCAAAACTTAGTGCTGTGATCCTCCTCTAAGTATGCCTCTGTTCCAGCATGGACATCTTTTGCCTCTGTGTGATGAAAGCCCTGCTACTCCTGCTACTAACCCCTGCTACTCTGGGCAAGAGGCACTTTTCCTAGTGGTGTCCCTCTTACATTTAGCAGGGGGAGAGTAACTGTCCCTCTTCACCCCAGCACAGTGTCTTTTCTAGTGGCTGTTGCTGGTGTTATTCTTGCATTTTTTTTTAAGATTGTGAGCCTTTTTGGGACAGGGAGCCATTGAACTTTATTATTATTTGCCTGTAAACCGCTTTGTGAACTTGTGTTGAAAAGCGGTATATAAATACTCTTTGATTGAAAGCTTTTTCTTTTCTTCCAAAAAACCACAACCATTGAAAATTACAAGAGCCTAGTCCTGCTTTTTGTCTGGGCTCCTATTTGCACTGGCTCCTTTGAGGCACAATTCAGAGCACAATCCTAACCTGGAGTTAGGCCGGCACAGTTAGGTCAAGGGGCTGGTACAAAGTTTGGCTGGTACAAGGGACACCGTAAAGTATGTTTGGATCACTCTCGGAGTCAGAGAGGCCAGCACACAGACGTGTGCCATTCTCCCTGACTCCAAGAGTGGTCCAAATGTGTTTGGAGAAGGACTAAATAGCTGCATCACTTTAGAGACCCTCTACCCTCTTAATTATTCCATTTGTAGGCCATATTGGAGGCAGCATGTTCTCCTGGGGGTGGCAGTTTTGGTGCCCACCCTAACATTTATGTGATCCCCCTTCGCCAGAACCTAAGCAGAGCTTGAGCTGAAGCTTCTTTCCATGAAAAATTGAACATCCCAGACTCCAACCAAATTACTTTCCCCAGCACACTCATCCACTGGACCTGAGAAAGCCTTGGAAAGAATTTTGTGGGATGGGAAAAAATGCTATGGAGAAAGAAATCCCCTATTGGAATTCACATAAAAATAAAGTCCCATGTTCAAATCCCCCCTCATCCATGAAGCTTATTGGGCCAGCCACCATCTCTCTTAAGGTTGTTCTGAGGATAAAATGGTGGGGTGACAACTTTATTGCCCTCCCTGGGCTCCCTAAGAAAGAATGTGAAAAAATGTCATAGTAAGAAGCTGCATAGGTGTTGATGGTTGAGCTGCCGGTACTGCCCAAAGCTAAGCAGGAAAGTCTTTGGTCATGTTTTTGGATGGGAGATGGAATGTCAGGCTGTAACAAGCTGCTGTATTTATTGTGGCAGGATGGAGGCGCTGATGAGCTGATTAGTCATTGCAAGTGAGAGTTGTGAGGAAGTATGTGAGAAGGCCAGCCGGCAAAAGAATGAAGTACAACCTTGAGGACCTGTCCAGGTTTGCCTGCTGAAGCTCGATGGCATGCAACCAGAGGAGAGAACCAAACTGCAAATGCTAAATCTGGCACGGAACATTTGGTGAATCACAGAATATTGTATGCAGGCATGCCCTTGTATACGCTGGGGTTCCATTCCAGACCCCACTATAGATACCTGAAACCATGGAGCCTGGGGACACCTTTTTAAAGATAGGGAAGCATCAGTGGTTTTGCTGCAACAAGCTAAAACAAAGAGATTTGTTTAATGTTCCCCTGTCTTTTTAATAGGTGTCCCACTATCTAGGGTTATCCATGGATAACTGTGGATACCAAATCAGTGGATACCGGGGCATGCCTGTATTTGTAAAAACGCAATTGAAAAATTGAGCCCATGTAAGCCACCTTGGGCATTTGCTTCAGCATGGGAAAGGCAGGACATACATTATTCAGATTAAATGAATAAATATATGTAAAGGTAAAGGTAAAGGTTTCCCCACGACCGAATGGTCTAGTCATGACTGACTGTAGGGGGCGGTGCTCATCTCCGTTTCTAAGCCTGTAGAGCCGGCGTTTTGTCCAAGAAGAAGCTTCCGTGGTCATGTGGCCGGCATGACTCTAGGAACGCCGTTACCTTCCCACTGAAGTGGTCCCTATTTATCTACTTGCATTTTAGGTGCTTTCAAACTGCTAGGTTGGCAGGAGCTGGGACAAGCAACGGGAGCTCACTCCGTCACGCAGTCTTGAACTCCCAACCTTGCAGTCGAAAGCCCAGCAACAGCGGATTAACTCGCTGCGCCACCACGTAGAGCACTGATATTCCATCGCTGGGAGTGGAAGCATAGCATCTGAATTGAGCAACAATCGTAAATCAGTGTGCCACAAATGATCCACAGGTGTGCCTTGTAAGTTTGGGGGTCATGTATAGTAGGGCTTTTGGAGAATGTGAGCCCCGTGCCGGCAGTGCGGTGTGCACTGTCACTTGTCAAAAAACTGACGGTGTGCCTTGACAATTTTAGTGCTTTCTCAGTGTGCCACGAGATGAAAAAGGTTGACAGTGGCTGTGCTGGAGTCTCAGTTTGCACCAAGCACTGCTTATGTGTTTTCAACATCAGCTCTGTAAACAGCTGGACTAGAAACGTTACTTGGCAATGAAAAAGAAAATATGGAGATTCTCAAGATGCTGAACTGTGTATCAAAGCTGCCCTGCCTTGCTCTGGAGACAGAAGCCTTCATTCAGCTGCCGTGGTTTCAGGAGTAGCCTGCAGCCATTCAGGGCCCAAACAGCTTCAGGTACTTCATACCCTTTCCCTCAAGCTGCCTCGCTTCCCACTTAATCATTCATTGCTTTGGGACTGCAGGGGAGAAGGAAAGAAACCTGAAGGTAGAAACCCAGTGTCTAAAGAAATACTGGAGAGAGAAAAAAATTCTCTCTGAAAGCAGGAATGGCAAAAGGCTTGAATCATGGAGCCGCTGTAATTAAAAAACACATAACTAGTCCTTTTCAAATGCGGCTGTTCTACTTAATTGATTTTGCCGCCAGAGGAATAAAATAAATAAATAAAAGGCGCCTTCCCTGTGAATTACTGGAGGCGGCTGAGACTGTTTGAATCTAATTGCTGCAAATGTGCCAGTTTGTTGCTGCTAATAGTTATGATAAAAGGGGCTGTGGGGGTGGGGAGAGGGGGAACACAGGCAGCAGTGTGTGTGTGTGTGTGTGTGTGTGTGTGTGTGAGAGAGAGAGAGAGAGAGAGAGAGAGAGAGAGAGAGAGAGAGAGCTGCTATCCACAGCTGTGCGTAGGCATGGGCTGCTTCTAGGATGGAGGGTTCCCCCCCCATCAGCATAAAGGGTTTCTGCTGAACGCTTTGTATGTAGGCTCTGTTTAAAAGTGTTTTATTCATATTTAATTGCTGGCTTGCTGCAGCTCCCATCTTTAATTACTGTGTAAAAAGTGAGATATAAAAACGCACTTGCATTCAATTTGTTTTCTTTTAATTTCGGCATACATTATGTGCTCCTTGACTGCTGGTCCTTGTGAAATATGGGTAGTGTAGAAGCTGGAGGTGGGCAGACCTCTGCTAAGGGTGCAAGCCAAGGAGTGCCCCAGGGCCGACACAAGCCGCTTGCATCGGCCCTGTACACACAGTGCCGGCGCAATGGTGCTGTTCAGGACCCCCGTGCCAGTGCTATGTCCGCAGGGCCAACACTGGCAGCAGCGCTGGCAGAAGCTGGCACCACACCACTCCTGCACCAGCTGAGTTCGGCTGGTGCAAGAGCGGTTCTGGGCGGAGGGTGGGAGGGCGTTTCTGGGTGGAGTGGGTGGGCTGGCCGGAGGCGTGCTGGCCCAGGGAGGAGCCCTGCTTCTGTCCCCAGGCCACACAGCCCCGATTCGGGCAACGTGGCATCTTCGGCTCTGTGCCTGTTAAATCCATGGAGCCCGTTGGGGCGGCTGGCGCCTACCCAAGGGTAAGGGCGCAAACATGCCCTTGCCCGTGGGAGGCTCCTGCCTGCTCCCAACTTGCTCTGGATATGGCGCAGGCCCGCTGGCCCGTCCGTTTCAGTGCAAGTTAGGGTTGCCCCCTCAGTAAGCCTGGCACTGCTGTTTGACCCCAGACAGCTCTTGGGGTCTTCCCCAACTGCATATGATACCCCAGGGTGAAATGGGGACATTTTCTCAATGGCCTGATGACCACTTGTCCTCGTCTGTTACCCTCCTGCATCGCTGGCTGATCCAGTTCGGCTCCATTGCCAAGCATCCCTTGAAAGGCGTTGTGTGGCTGCTTTCAGTCCTTCCCTGAGTCGACTGTAAGTTCTCACAGTAGGTTGGAAGAGAAGACCGGGGGGGGGGGAACCAAAGGCAAAGGAGCCAGGCTGGCTGCAGAATTTGGGGGCTCATGTTGAGGAATATTTATATACAGTACTTCATAACATCCATGAATATTTATATACTTCTTTCAAACAAAAGTAATTCGTGACACAGTTTCCATAGCACCTAAATAAATAGTTCTCTGCCTCCAAAGGGTTTGCAATGTAAAAAAGGGAGAAAAGAGACACCAGCAACAGCCAATAGAAAAGGCACCACACTGAGCGTGCAATCCTGTAATACATGTTGGGCTAACGCAACGTGCTTGTGTCGGCCCAATGGCACTAGCGCCAATGCGGGGGCACTGACCGCCCCCCGCATTGGCACTAGTGCCATTGGGCTAACGCTAGCAGCAGTGTCATCCCAACAGCACTGGGCAGAGGCGCCAGCGCACTGCTCCTACACCAGCCAAACTCTGGATCTGGGCGTGGAGAGGGCGGGTGGGCAGGAGGAACTGGGCAGGGGCTGGGGGGCAGTGGTGTCATCTAAATGATTTAACAACAGGTACTCACTTTTGATTGGCACGTGTCGTGACCCGCCCACCGGAAGTGACGTCGTAAGTAAAGCCAGAAGTGATGTCGTGGCAGGAAGTGACATGAAAAAAGCCCTTTTTGAGGCCTCAGACGATTTTAAACTGACCCAACAATTGCAACAGTATTCCACAGCACCCCCAGAACATGTTAAGGAGGCCTGGCATCATGTTAAAGTGACCCAACAGTTCCAAAACCCCAGGGCAGCTCATTTTTCAGTGGCAAGGCAAGGCAAGGCTCTGCTTGCTGCCTTCCTGGCTGAGAACGTGCAGGCAACTCAAAACGTGCAGGAAATTCAAACGTTGCAGGGGGCGGAGTCGATGAGTGGGCGGGTGAATGGGCGGGGCCAGCTGTAATCCTAGAAACCGGTACTCGCGTACCCCCGCGTATCCCCTGCATGACATCACTGCTGGGGGGGCCAATAGGTGTGCTAGCCTGGGGAGGGGGGCGGTGATGGGATATGGCTGGTAGGCCACATCCAAGCCTCTGTCACCAGGCTGCATGCCCCCAATTCGCACCGTGCAGCACCTGCAGGCGCAGATTCGAGGAAACCAAAGAAGACATGAAAGTGCCCTTGCCCCGGGGAGGCTCCCCAGCGCACCAAAGCAGGGCTGGATTTGGAGCAGCCTTGCTAATCCAGCGCAGTTTAGGATTGCACTCTGAGATAGAGACAATTGCTCCCCCCTCTTAAATACAAGAGGGCGCCACTTAGCAAAGGACAGCCAATTGATTGGTCAGTTGCATCTGAGAAAGAGTGGTGTGGTGTACCTGATGTATGTGTCCCAGGCATTCAGCTAATGCTCTCTCCTTGTTCTCTTTCCCCCTCCCACCAGTCCTTTCAGACATCTCAGACGACACATGAGGAATTGTACTGCCCCAGTCCCACGCCTAGGGCCTGGGAAGACTGGAAGCAGCATAGGCCTCGGACATGCTCATTGGTCTGACCTTCCTATACATCGCACACAAAGTGAGAATATCAGTTCGCTTGGCTTGGTGAGCCCTTTACAGACCCCTGGGCTTAAGCGTTTGACACCTAATTGTTTGGCCAAGCTCTTCTGCTTTTAATAGCTACCTGCCAAACAGAAATTCAATAAATGCAATTTGCCCTATTATGTAGATGCAGTGATGGAAAAAAACATGACCTGCTGAAATTTTAGCCTGCTGCGCAGCTGTTAAAGGCACAGGAATTCTGCCAGAAAAAGAAAGCTGACGACTCTGCTTGGGAGGAACAGAGAGGATTGATATGATTTATTTGGTTTATATCCTATGTAACGCGGTCAATATTTTATTTCTGTTTACAGTATTTCCTTTAAGTTAAGGCATGCAGGACATAGGCATTCAGACACAACTACTTGCCACTGGGTTGCCTGCCTGGAGAGCAAAGAGCCAGGCTAGCAATGCAACAATTTGCACAACTGATGGCTAGGGGTGGGGTCTTTTTGGTGATATTTTGTCCCAAAATTTCTTGATTAAAATAGCGAATTGCAGTGTTATGTGTTTTTAATCTTATCCAAATATATTGCAAATTGTACCAAAGGCGCAAGAAATAAGGGTGAATGGCCCAACAAAGGCAAGCAATTACTGGCACACATGCCCCAGCCCGAAATAACTTGCTCAAAAATTCCCAAGCTGCACTCTGATTGCTGCTTGGAGCATCAAGAAACTGTGACTTACTACTTCCATATTCTATTAAAGTCACCCCAGCAGGCACTGTGAACTAGGAACATGCATGTTCATGCAAGTTTAAGCAAGCTTTCTCTTGTTTCTGCCACTCCTCCTCCTGATCCTTTACTGAAAACTATTTGTGGATTCCTCAAAACTGTGTCAAAAATAAATAAAAGTGGTGTTATTTTTGTGAAATTGATGAAAATTTGTGTTACTCTATCAAAATAAGCAAAATCAGTCCTTTTTTTTTTTTTTTGCTTTTTGACCTAAGTTTTGACCTAAATTTTATGTAAACCTATAAAAACCCTTGGCTTTAGAGCCATGCAGTATAAATCAAGATTTCTTTATTCAGGTGAAAACCCTTTTTTTTGCGGGGGGGGGGGGTTGTGTTCTGTGTGATGTTATCAAAACAGACAAAATGTATGATTTTCTCCCCTTGAAGATGGTTATATTCTAATACACGTGATATGTACAGCCTCCATTTCCCCCCTGATTTTTGTGATGCATTGACCAAAGGGTAACAGCACAATCGAAGCATGTGTGCTCAGAAGTAAGTCCCATTAAATTTAATGGAATGGGGTCCCAGGTAAGTACAGTCAGTTCTCTTTATCTGCGGCCTCGCTATCTGCGACCTCACTTATCTTCAAGGGGCAGAGTGGCTATTTTCCTCTGTTCCTTTGTCCTCGTTCTCCACTATGCAGAGACCTTCCAAAGGCTGCAGGGACCTTCAGAATGGCACCTGTGACCAGCAGTGTCCCCTTTAAAATGGACGGCAGAAGCATCTGTTGGCCATGTTTAGGGTCCATGCTGGTTTCAGGTCCCATTCTGAAGATCCCTGCAGCCTCTGGAAGGTCTCTGCTGCACAGAGATCTTTTGGCACTTCCTGCTGCAGTCTGCTGGCTTCCTGAGGGTCTCTGCTGGATTCTTCTGATGGTAGATAAGGTACTCCTTGCACCTAACTCCATTGATTCCATAGGATCAACGATTCACTATCTGCGAATTCGCTATGTGCGAGGATTTCCAGAGTGCAATCCTAACCTGGAGTTTGGCTAGCACAGTTTGGCCAGCACAATGGACACCGTAAAGTATGTCTGGATCACCCTCAGAGCCATACAGACGTGCGCCATCCTCCCTGATTCCGAGAGTTGTCCAAACATGCTTTACCGTGACCCTTGTGCCAACCAAACTGTGCTGGCCTAACCAGGTTAGGTATTGTGCACAGCGGTGTCATCCTGGAGGAACGGCCCAGTATGCCGTTCCGCTAGTTCCGTGGACGGGCCCGGGCCGTGCCGCCTCTCCCGAGGATGGGCGAGCTGCTCCTGGGCCCTCCCGCCCTCCCGCGCGTCCAAATTGCTCTGAAACGAAGCGATTCGAGGCGCAGGGAGGCGTGGCTGGCCTCTGCCATAGGGGCGGAGGGCTGCCAATCATCCGGGCATTCTGGTTCCTGGCGCGCCTGGATGACATCTCTGATTTTGCCCCCAGATAAACTAACCCCAGGGGTTAGTGAGGACTGACTGTATGATTTTACCATCATAATTACACTATCTTTGTAGATGGTGGTTTGCAACTGATGAGAAGAAGGGGGGCTCACAGCCTAGAAATAGGAGACAATAAGGGTTGGGGAGGGAAATCAGGGCAAACAGGGAGAGAATCTAGTGATTCCATGTACTTTGTGGCAACAGGATCTAGGTCACAGAATGTGCCGAAGCCTTCATGGAGAAGGTAAGTTTTAAGGAGGGATTTGAAGGGGCACTGGCAAACCTGGCTGTAAACCCTTGCGGGCCTGACAACTTCCTTTCTTCTTCTGCTTTCAGATTAAAGAGTTGTTCACGAGTTTTGAAGATGCTCCACTGGGGGCTGCGTCCCTGGCTCAGGTGCACAAGGCTGTGCTGCAGGATGGGAGGACAGTGGCCGTGAAGGTCCAGCACCCAAAGGTTCAGGCACAGAGCTCCAAGGACATTCTGCTGATGGAGGTAAAGCAATGCACCTCTCTCCTGCTTCTGCAGAGCCCTTCTTAGCTAATGAAATGAACCGCGGTTACCCTAACTGCAGTCAGGCTGGTCTCCAGAGCGCTTCTGGCACTGCGTGTCTGTTACCTCAGGGAGGCTGCCTTCAGGTTGTTATGACCATGGCACACTAGGCTCTAGGCTTGTCAAATGCTGTGCAAAAAGAAACAACACTGGTACAAGCGTGATGCAAGCAAAGCATTAAGGGCGCAATCCTCAAAGAGCTGTTGGGCGACGCTAGCAGCAGCATTGGCCCAAGGCTGCCCCGCACTGCTTGTGGCTGGCTCAAGAGCAGTTCTGGGTGGGGGGAGGGCAAGTGGGCAGGTGGGAGGAACTGGGTGGGGGTGTGTGGGCGGGGGGGCATTCCAGCCCAGCGAGGGGGGCAGAACTGGGATGTGGCCATTAGGCCGCATCCAAGCCTCCATCCTCAGACCGCGCAGCCCCAATTTGGGCCGTGTAGTGTCCTTGGCGCCTGCTAAATAGCAAGTGTAGGTATGAGGAACCCATTGGGGAGGCTGGAGCAAGGGCGTGAATGTGCCCTTGCCCCGGGGAGGCTCCTGAGCACACCAAAGCTGCGCTGGATACGTGCAGGCTCACCGGCCTCGCTGTTCCAGCACAGCTTAGAATTGCACTCTAAAAGAGGAAACTGTGGGCCCGATCCTGTCCAACTTTCCAGCGCTGATGCAGCTGCAATGCAGCCCCAAGTTAAAGGAACAAACGTTCCCTTACCTTGAAGGGGCTTCCATGACTGCCTCCTCACCACAGGATGCAGCACACACCCCATCAGTGCTGGAAGGTTGGATAAGATCGGGGCAGGATGCAGCTGTTGCAATTTCAGGTTGAGGTTGCGAGTTTGCACAGAATGTTGTCATTGTGTACCAGGGATTGTGACCATACTATTATATTGCTTACACTTTCATTACCTCAGGATGAAACAGAGGCAAGGCTCCTCTCTCAACCCCATTATTATTTATATAGTTATACATAATAACTATAATCAGTCCTCATTATCCACTAGGGATAGGTTTTTGGAAATCCTTGTGGATAGCGAATTCGCAGATAATGAAACATTGATCCTACGGTTAGGTGCAAGGGGTAGCTTATCTGCCAGAAGAATCCAGCAGAGACCCTCAGGAAGCCAGCAGAGTGCAGCAGGAAGTGCCAAAATATCTTCAGAATGGCACCTGTGACCATCATGGACCCCTTAAACATGGCTTACGGGTGCTTCTGCCAGCCATTTTAAAGTGATCAGCGCTGGTCGCAGGTGCCATTCTGAAGATCCCTGCAGCCTTCAGACGGTCTCTGCATAGTGGATAACGAGGACAGAGGCACAGATAACGAGGAAAGTAGCAATTCTGCCCTTGCAGATCAGCAAATTTGCAGATAGCGAGTTCACATATAAACTGTGGCCCACCAATGGGTCATGATCTTTGTGGGGGCAGGTGGTGGGGCACTGTTTTCCATACTGTTCACTTGTGTCCCTCTTGTGCTGCTAGGATTGGTCCCTAATCCTCCTCCTCAGTTATTTGGTGCAATTTTATGTTGAAATACATGGAACTGCTGCCATCTCATCTAATTTAGGGCCCAATCCTATCCATCACTGGTACAGCCATGCAAACAGGGCACATGTGCTGCATCATGCAGTGGAGGGCAATCATGGATGCCTCCTCCAGGTAAGGGCACATTTGCTCTCCTATCTCGGGGCTGCATTGTGACTACACCCCCAATGGAAAGTTGGGTAGAATTGGGCCATTAGCCTTTAGTGCTGGGTTCCTGTCCGCAGTGCATTACCACCAAGTTGGTCATTCAGGATCTCTTTGGAAACTGACCATTTGATTGTTGGGTTTCAGTTCCTCATTCGGGCTGTGAAGCAGATCTTCCCAGACTTTGAGTTCATGTGGTTAGTGGAAGAAGCTAAGAAGAACTTGCCTCTGGAGCTGGACTTCCTTAATGAGGGGAGGAATGCTGAGAAGGTGGCCCACATGTTCAAATGCTTTGATTTTCTGAAGGTAAGATGTGTGTATATGTGCACATATATGCATCCATGTGCATATGCTCATGGCACAGAAGTCCATGCATATGCAGTTGACTGCAGGCCTGGCATTGTGTGAGAGACAGTACATAGTTAATTTAATGTGTGGTCAGGAAAATCTAAGAATTTGATTTGAAAGGTTTCCAGGTTTTTGCTTAGGACGCAATCCTATGCAGCACTGGAATGGCGAGGCTTAGGACGCAATCCTATGCAGTGCCATATCTGATGCTGCATAGGAGAGGCTGGAGCCCCCCCCCTCACGGCAAGGGAGCATTCGCTCCCTTACCAAAGGGGAGGCTCCAGCCTGCCCTATGTGCTCCTCGGATCTGCGCCCGCTAAAGAACAGGCACAGATCCGAGGAGACCGCACGGCCTGAATTGAGGCTTCGTGGCCTCGCAGACGTGCTTAGGATGTGGCTGTAAGGCCACCTCCCGAGCCCGCCCACGTCCCGCCCAAGTCCCGCCGCGTCTCCCTCCCTCCCACCATTCCCTGTCCCGATATGGGACAGAGCCTCCCTTGCGCCAACTGACTTCGGTCGGTGCAAGAGAGGTTCTTCATTGGCGCTCTGAAGCCAACGCTACTCGTTACATTGGCTTCAGAGTGTTAGTGCCAACACAGGGTGTTTCTCGGTGCCCTCAAGTTGGCACTAAGCGCTCCATGAATTCTAGGATTGGGCTGCCCGTTTGAACTTGCTCTTAACTTATCTTAACTGCTGGGCCATCAGAAGGCATCTTTCATGAATTTCCTCAAAATAATGGTGAACTGGCTTAAAGCTGTCAGAGCAGAGTGAAAGGAAATGAATTCAGGAGGAAAGAAGTCGGGGAGTGGAGAAAGAAAGAGATCTACATAAGAACATAAGAAGAGCCCTGCTGGATCAGGCCAAAGGCCCATCTAGTCCAGCTTCCTGTATCTCACAGCGGCCCACCAGGTGCCCCAGGGAGGCATGAGACAACAAGATGCTTGCGTCCTGTTGCCACTCCCTTGCACCCGATACCAGTAGCCCACCACCTTTGTAAGGAGGTTGCACAATCCATCATTGCTTATAGCCCACGATGGACCTTTCCTCCAGAAATCTGTCCAATCCCCTCTTAAAGGCATCAAGACCAGATGCCATCACCACCTCCTGTGGCAAAGAGTTCCACAGATTAACTACCCACTGGGTAAAAAAGTACTTCCTTTTATCTGTTTTAACTCTCCCAACCCTCAGTTTTAGCGGATGCCCCCTGGTTCTGGTGTTTTGAGAGAGGGAAAAGAACATCCCTTTATCGACTCTATCCCTTCCATGCATAATCTTGTATGTTTCAATCATGTCTTGTATGTTTCAATCATCTACCACACTATATAACAAATAGAAAAGCTTGTATTCTGTGATATTTTGTCAATAGTATATATCTGTGCACGCACCCTTTATTTTATTTACTTACTTATAGCTGTTATACCCAACTGTCCACAAAAAATGGTGTCTGAGCAAATAGAATGATTCAGATAAAACAGTAAACAACAAAATGTATATGTAAGACATGAGTGCTGTACAGGAATATCATTTGCTTTACCTTGAGTAGTAGAGTCATGCATACTATATATCCATGCATACTGTATTTCTTCAGCAAGCGTATGCATACAGATGTGCACAAGCATCTTGTTGTACACCAATCACAACTCCTATGTGGGTGCTGCACTTTCCAATGGCCATTGCTGAGCAGTGACTGAATGTGGGTGAGTGGGGGGGACACAGTGCAGCCAAACTGGTCCTCCACAGAAGCCTATAGCAGTCTTCACACAAATGCACCTGTCAGGGTCACACCTTGTCAAACAATCATTGGTCCCTGTTCAAGAGCAACATTGCATCACTTGGACCCTTGGGTCAGGTTCCCCCACTGCAAAAGTGGTGGCACTTCTAGTTGTTTAAAATATTTATCAAAGTTCGGGGACGTTGTTCCTGGTGCGCCAATGATGATAGGCAGGCACTGTTGTATGCTTAAGCCACAGTCTAGTAGTTTCGAGGCACAGTTCATAATACTTGTCCATCTTTTCAGTTTCTTTTTCAACCACCTGGTGATGGCAACATCAATAAGCATCACAAATCAGGTGTCGTTGTCGATTAGTGTGATGTCAGGTGTATTTGCTGTGACACGTCGATCTGTTTGAATCCTAAACTCCCACAAGATCCTGACTTTCTGATTTTCCAGGACCTTTTCAACCCCATTCATATCCATTCATTTTTCGGACAGGGAGAT
Source organism: Lerista edwardsae (assembly GCA_029204185.1). Classification (NCBI taxonomy): domain Eukaryota; kingdom Metazoa; phylum Chordata; class Lepidosauria; order Squamata; family Scincidae; genus Lerista; species Lerista edwardsae. The sequence continues at coordinate 9,311 of JAJKFI010022613.1, read as the reverse complement.
CATTCAGAGAAAAAAATCCAAAATGAAAAATGGGTCCAAAATTTTAAAAATTGGGAACTTCCAAAATAAATGGGGCTCTGAAACAAAATTGCCAGCATTTATACAAAACGCAGAGCCATGTGTGAACACCACAACTGCAAACTGATGTAGCAATGAGAGATTCTGTTTGTCTGCAGAAGCACTCGTGTAATTTGTTGCTGCCCTTTCAGAAATCTCAAGGTGAATGTTTCTCACGCACATCCTCCAAGCTACATATGAATGTAGCAAGTGTTGAAGTGTGCAGAGCCTCTTGGCCATCCTCTCCTAAGCTCTGTAGGTGGGACAGCCCTTTCCAAACTTGGAAACAGTTCTGTGACGCCTGCCAAAGTCCTTCAGTGCTTAAAGATAAGCAGTCAGGCCTTAAAAAGGGCACAAAAGGCCAAAGGCTGATGGTTTGCTCTATGTGAATGTTTATCAAGAGCCTTGCATCTTGGAGAGCTGTCTCCATTGCTGCCGTAACAATGAGGAGAGTGTGGAGCAAATCCCCATGGAGACAGCCAATCATGTCCTTGCTGGGTTAAAGAGCCTCTGCAGTATCGATTCAGGGAATAACAACAAATTGCTGCAAAAATGGCTAAGTAATAGATTTCCCCTGTCCAGCCCGTCGATTCCAAGACGTTTTCATCAACCCCAACGGCAACAAGGGAGTTGGGTTCCTATATAAATAATTTTTTCCCCACCCACCCCCAATACCACTGCTGGGAAGTCGATTTCTTGCTGTGAACCCGGTTGAGCTTGTAAAGCCAGAGATAAATTGTTTCCATGCGCAGGCAGCAGGGCCAAACGTCTGTGCATAATTTAACTTCGCCAGAGACTTTGACTTTGTGCAAGTGAGACTTATGCACAGCTTAATAACTGCCATTGAGTGGTCTTGTAAATTTTGAGATGGGGATAAATGTTGACTCAGGGTTAAAATAAGCTACAGCTTTCGGGATAAATGGATTTAAGAGCCAGTGGGCAATAACAGCCGGGGCTGGAGAAACTAGTAGAGGCAGGGTCTGCATGCATTGACTCTTGTTTTGTTGTTTTGTAAATCTAAAGCACAGACGAACCTAGAGATGGTTCAAGGGGTACATTTTTCACACTGGACATAAAGTTTCTTATGATTTCGTGTTTCTGGAATATGTTGAAAGCTTGTAGATTTTGGTGACATTGTTGAGAAGCAAGAGTGTTTTTGACCAAAATTAAGACACAATGGACGAAACTATAAAGTTTCTGAAATGTTTGAGCCATGGGAAAAATGTTCCTTCTCCCCTCCTTTTTTTTTAAGCTTCCTTCCCGCCCCATAAACTGACAGCAAAAAAGCTGGCTTGGAAATTCTCCATTTCTGGTTTCAGATGTGACCACCCTGAAGCCCCCACTGACTTCGTAACAATTTCTGCATATCATACTTGTTTCGGGAAATAGTATCCATAACTATTGAGAAAAAGTTTAACCGGGGGGGGGGGGGGAGCTAATCTAGGGACAATGTTTGCTTCTCTCCCCCAATTCCATTTAGTCCTAAAGTGGGTTTCACAGCTCTATTAGGGGAGAAAGAACCCATGGCGCTAGTGTCAAATCCCTCAGACATTGCTGAATATATGAACTCTCCATGCACAAAACAAGGATGCTGTTTATTCTCCTTCTCCAGTGGCGCTGGAGTGGGAGCAGTCATTAGTTCTGAGAAAGCCCCTTCTCTTTCACGGCTAAGACTTTCATGGCTGGGTGAATCTAAAACATATTCAAAATGTTTCCCAAGGCTTCAATACTGTGAGATTTACCCTATATACTTGTGTATAAGTCGATGTCATGGATAAGTCGAGGACACGTTTTCAGCAAAAAATAATAGAATTTGCTGTGTCCCTTGGATAAGTTGGAGGAATTCTTTGAAAATGACTTAGCAGTAATTGTTCTGAGGCAGCAACAAAATGCCAACCAAAAAAATGGAGCCATTTCACTTTCTTCTGAGACAGCACAGAAATGGAGCTATTCTCAAACAAGAAGGAAGAGAGATGAAGTAGGTGCTTATGAGAGTTGTAGGCTTTGTGAGGAATACAGTCCATTACTTCCATAGCAGCAGCCCTTGAAACAACTACAATTCCCATCAGCACCTTCACCTTTCTGCCTGTTTGGAGAAGAAGGAAAATGGCTACTGTATTTTTGCTTGCTGTCTGTTAGTTCCCGAGAACAATTACAGGTGAGTAAAATTGCTCCTTTTTTCTACCTCCTACTTTCTGCTTCTTAGCGCAGCCCCTCCCAGCAGCTGCTAGAAGCTTAATTAACCATATTGACACTTGTATAAGTCTATGTTTTCGGGGTCAATTTTCAGGCATAAATGTTTAGACTTATATATGAGTATATAGTACCTTATGTATATATTACCCTGTCCAATGTTTCACTTTCTCCTGTGGAAAGCATTTTCAGGAGTGCCACACCAGCCCCCGCCAGGCAACGACCCCGTAGGGAGGAGGCACTTACCGGGCGGGAGACTGGGACGTTAAGACCCCCTGGCTAGGCTCAGAGAACGTCCTGTCAGCTTGGGATGACTCTCTGAGTAGGGGTGAGATCCTGCAAAGGCCAGGCTCAGTCTCACAAGAGCCTGGCCTGTCAACGAGACAGGAAGGTGAGGAGATAGGGGGTGCTGGCGAGGAGCTCATAAGGCGCCTGGGCAGCAGAGAGGGAGGTTGCTCCTCTGATCTCTGCAGAAGTGGACCAGGACGAGCAGCCTCGGGGCAGACAGTCCTCCTTCCTGGAGACAAACCCTGAATGGGGCGAACCAAGTCCCACACTTGAGCAATTGGGGAGCAATTGAGGAACCCCTCAGGCCCTCAGAAGGGGAACCCCATGGGCAAGACCCCTGAAGGAGAGAGGAGAGCCAACAACCGGCCTGATTGGGAGGCAAGCGTGGTCCTCCGCCCGGCGGGACACCAAACCATGTCCAGGACCGGCAACCCAAGACCAAGGGACCCTTTGGGTAAGGCACCCCCTAGAGCCTCAGAAAGGACAGGGAGTGGCAAACGAGCCCCGCTGCTTGCCAACCCAGGCGGAGTGGGGAAAGAGAGGCCAACCCTAGGGATACCAGAGGTGGCACTCCCATTGACTGTGGGGTATGCACAGCAGGGCGTTTGAGCCATGGGAAAAATGTTCCTCTTCCCCTCCCTTTTTGTAGCTTCCTTCCCACCCCATCAACTGACAGCAGAAAGGCTGGCTTGGAGATTCCCGTGACATAACGTGGAACCCCACATGAATGTAAAGACTTGTACCAAAATAAATACCTTGCGGCAAAGCTGTTGGAGTTAGTCCATTGTGTCATTCCGCCAAGAGGCCGCCCAGGCCCACCGCCAGCGTATCGCCACCCTCCCTTCACCCAGGGGCAAGTGCAGCCCACCCCAGGGTCCCGTGACAAGGAGGTGATAAGGCATTTTGTATGCTCACTGTTCTGAATAGCATCTTTTCTTCAGGTAGCTCAAGTTGATGTCTAATTGGCTCACCTGATAGCTGGCCACAGGCTTCCTTGCCAGCTCCTGCTTGAATTTTAAATGCATTCCCACACCTTTTTTGGCTGTTCCTCATTATCACTATTTCCTAGGTGGGGTTTTCCTGAACGGTTTTTCTTTTTTTAAATTCTAGTGTGTTTAATTAATTAATCAGCTCCTATTGATTGATGAGCAGGGTCCTCCCACATATGACACCAAAGGAAGGAGGCTCCCCTCAGCTCTTGGGCCATTCTTGACTAGAGAGCAGCCAGACTTCAGGGGTCTGCCTTTGCTTATTAGTAGACATTGAGACACTATTAGCCCTCCCTCTCCCTCGCAGAATGGTACACACTTTGAAGGGGGAGAGTTATGGAGAAAGAGAGCAATCTAGTGTGGGGTCTGCCTTGTATTTTTTGTTGTTGTGCCTCTCCATACACCTCTACACAATAAGGAAGGAAACTAGCACTCAACCAGCAATGGCTGGAAATCAGACCTTGGACATGGCATGATATGATATTCTCCTTCCCTATTTTCCGTATTTTCAGGCTTGGAATGCGGGTCAGTGGCCGCCTGGCCGCATTGTCTTAGGGAAGGTAGGCAGAATGGGAAATTCTCAGATTTTAAAATGTGTCACATCTGCAGTCAGGGCCTTAATCATCCCCCCCCAGAATTCCTGTGAGGAATATCCTATTTGTGAGACGGTTTCTTCCCCTCCCCATGCCACTGCTGCTGTTATGGCCTGAGGGATTGCGCATAGTGCTTGTCGGCCTGGCCGCAGCTGTGCTGAAAGTGACACCGCTGAAATACAGATTATGATTATTTCTTGCTTAGAAAACACTGTATGTTCAGTGCATAAGGAATGCAGAGGCATGGGTCCTCTCTGGCAGAACTGCCTCTGTGATTCAAGGCGCAATCCTAAGCAACACTGGAATGGCGAGGCCCACGTGCCTGCGCCATATCCAACGCTGGTCTGGGGAGGCTGGGGCAGCTTTCCCTTATGAACTCCTCGGATCTGCCGCACGGCCCCCCTAACAGGCTCAGGATTTGGCCTTATGGCCGAATCCCAAGCCCGCCTTCCTCCCAGGCCGGCATGCCTGCTGACCCGCCCACAGCCTGCCCAGTTATGCCCTCTTCCCTCCCATTCCCTCCCTTGCACCAAAATGGCACCTCCCCTGCGCCTGCTGGCGTCGGCTGGTGCAAGGGAGGCGCAGCGTGGGCACAACTGGACTGGTGCTGCAGTGCTGGTCTCGTTGCCTTAGCGCCGATGTGGGGGTGCTGCTTGGTACCCACGCGTCGGCGCTAATGACGTCGCACCGACGCTATGATGTACTGTCGGCGCGATGGGCAGTGTTGGATTGCGCTGTCAGAGACATACATGGCAGCCTCTGAAAGGATTTCAACACCTACGTACCCAGTGAGGTCAGTGCAGTGCACAGCTTTTCCATGTGGCAGTGGCATTGTGGAGACAAGTCTTCATTCACTAGCTGTTGCCAGTGATTGAACCTGGGATCTCATGCATGGAAAGGATGAGGTGTTCCACTGAGCAGTGGACCCTCATTTAGGATAGGAGATGATAAAATTGATTTGCAGAGATGGAGGTGAGCAGAGAGGGGGATCGACGGCATTGCCCTTGCCTACTGGAAAACCCATCCCAGTGGTCCAGCCCAAGGCTATCCAAGTCAGCAGTGGGACTTGAACCCAGGTCTCCATGATATGGTGCCAGCTCTTCTCTTTACCAGGGTAGCTGGTTTAGTCATACATGTTTACAATTGATTTGCTGATGAAATGGAGTCCAAGCAACAGAATTGACTAGGCAAAAAGGCTGATGATAGCATAAGCTATAGCTTGATCTGCACTTTGATTATTGGCAGGGGGGTGATTTCTGCCTTTAGACTCCCTTAGTCTTTCCCTGTTTCTCTTCAGTAGGAAGATTCAATCTCTGGTCTGCCATTCCAGAACTTTCCAATTGCAATAAATCTGTTTTAAAGGACTAGGCAAAATCAGACACTATGCTTAATTACACCCGCATTCCTTCCTCTGCTTAGAGAGGGAATACAAGAGAGCCCTAGATTAGTGCTCCAGGTTTGAGGGTTGAAGAACTGGAGAGAATTCACAACACATCTGACTGTTAACAGGTATGATGTATGGTTTCAGAAAGCTAGAACAAATACCACGATGTTGGGGAAAAGTTACTACAGTACCACAGGGTATGCTATATACCAGTGGTTCCCAAACTGTGGGTCAGGAGCCAATTTCAGGTGGGCCATGAAGCACCTAGAGCAGCCATATTGAAAATAGGGAAGATGGGATGCTGGAAGGGGGAAGGGCTGTGTAACTGTTTTGCCTGTGTCAAGGTTATAAATATGCTTTTTCCTTTCTGATTCACTTTGCTATTGGAAAATAGTTAAGAAATAACCCTATTGCTGCATTCTTAGGAAAGCAGCAGGCTGTGGCGTCACGCAGCACTTCCTGCACTTCCTGTCATGACGTCACTTCCGGTGAGTCCTGGACATATTGCCATTCTAAAAAGTGGATCCCGGTGCTAAAAGATCAGCTATCAGGGTCACTGACTGCACCCCAGCCTACTTTAAAAAAATCCACAAGCCTTTACGCCTGCCTTTGTAGAGAATGTTTGCTACAAGCATGACTGTGCAGAATGACTACAAGCATGACTGTGCAGAATCCTGGAAACTCTCCACTGGGGGCGCAATCTTATCCAGCGCCGGGGTAGGAGTGTCAGCCAGTCAGCATCCTATCCAGCGCTGGGCAGGTGGAGGATGGAGCCTCCCTGCAGCAAGGGAGTGAGCGCTCCCTTACCGGAGGGGAGGCTCCAGCCTCCCCAAGGTGCTCCTCGGATCTGCACCTGCTAAAAAGCGGGTGCAGATCCAAGGAGACCGCGCGGCCCGAATTGGGGCTGCGCAGCCTCCCTGATGGGCTTAGGATGTGGCTGTATAGCCACCTCTCAAGCCCATCCATGTCCCGCCCAAGTCCCGCCCCCGCCTCCCTCCCTCCCGCCAATCCCCATGAAGCCAACCGGCTTCGGTCAGCGCGAGAGAGGCTCAGTGCGGGCGCAGCAGGGCCGGCGCTGGTCCTGTTGCCTTAGCGCCGATGCAGGGGTGCCGATCGGGGTGCAGGGGTGTCGTTACGCTGATGCTGTGCGGGGTTTCGGATTGAGCTGTGAGTCTCTCATTTATCTTTCTGGCTAGCATCTGCGATACAATCCCATTAGGCATCTGGCTGGCTTCTAGAAAGAGACTGCTGAACTAGATGAACCTTTAGACCCTGTAAGGCAGAGCTTATGTGGAGGCTCATCTCTGGTGTGTGTGGCAGACCTGGCAGTGCATCTCTCATCTTTCAGCACCCGGCAAAGGCCTTTTTATCTGGACATTGGTGTTGACTCCCCTTTTCAGTCTGTTGCTGTTTTTCGTTTTGTGTTTACAGCGAATATTGTAAAACTATTCTGTATTTGTTGCATTTATTCTATGTAAGCTTGATGTCATTATTTTATGGTTTTATTTCTTTACCTGGGAAACGAAGGGCAAGATATTAAACTGCATAAGCAAACCATCCAGGCAAAATTGCCTGTGATTTGGATTCTTTCTCAACATCCACCCTTCAGCATTTCAGCCCCGTGAAAAGTTGTGGTATAGTGGCTAAGATGCAAACAGGAGACTTCCTGTGTACTCACTAGATGGCTGTAGGCAATCTACTCCCTCTCAGCCTCAGCTGCAATTTGAGGATAACAGTGCTTTTGGCCCAACCCTGTCAGGGGCCTATGCCATGATCCCCTGCCGTAGGCCCGTTGCGGCAACGAGAAAGCTGCACTGCTGGCAGAAGTGGGCAGCAGTGCCATTCACGCACCAGACTCATCTGGACTCTGTGCTCTGTTGGCCCATGTAAGGAAGTGGAGGGTGCAGGCTGTGGGCAGTTTGGGGAAGGTTTGGGGTGGGGAGTGAGCTGGAGAGGGTGGATCTCGGTAGCAAAGGTGCACACTGGATCCTATCCCCCATTTTTCCAGCCTGCCCCACCCCTTTCTCCCCTTGGACTTATGCCAGTAAAATAGCTGGTGTGGGTCCAAGGAGACCCATTGGGGACAGAAGGCCTACCAAGGGATAAGTAAAAAAGTTTTTTTTTACTTCTCATTGGCCTTCTGGTCACACACACACACACACACACACACCCCAAGCAGGCAGAGCGCACTTGGTGCGGCTGCATGCTACTGTGAGGGACAGGATTGGGCTGTCATTTTTATGACAAGGTTGTTGTAAGAATTGTATCAAGATAATACATGTGGTGCATTTCACATACTCAAATGGTGCTTTAAATTAACATCCTTTTTCATGTGCTAAGTGCTCCAGCTGCTGCTATGTAAGTTCTGAAAAGCACACAAACAACAAAATGGGGTTCAGTATTGAAGGTGAAAAGTTTAATCATGCTGAGTTGTTATAAGACAATTGTTAAGAGCCTCATTTCTGCTACCTTGAAACAGCTGGGTGTTCTTGGGTGGTTTTTTTTAAACATTTCTTGAGAAGTTCCCTATTTGCTGATATGTAGCACCTAGCAACAGTTTTATTGGTCCTTTTATTATTTACTATTGCATTTATGTGCTTGTGTTTTACAGTCATGTTTGTGATTGATTGCTGCTGGCTGTTTTTAACATTTATATCTACATGATATTTATTTTGTATTTTATAGTTTTATTTTAGATGTATTTTGGGTGTATTTTTAGATGTATTTTTAGCTGCTTTGGGTGCACTTTGTTAGAAAAGTGGTGTAAAACTGCTGTCTGGAGGCAGTTGGGGGCTGGATGCGGGCGAACAAGCTGAAATTAAATCCGGATAAGACAGAGGTGCTTTTGGTTCGGAAATCCACGGCTCGGGTATTGGACTATCGTCCTGCTCTGAATGGGGTCGCACTTCCTCTGAAGGAGCAGGTTCGCAGCTTGGGGGTTCTCCTGGATTCACAGCTACACCTGGACTCCCAGGTGGCGGCTGTGGCCAGGGGAGCCTTTGCTCAGCTTCGGCTGATCCGCCAGCTGCGGCCGTACCTGAGCTGTGCGGACCTGGCCACTGTGACCCATGCCCTAGTGACATCTAGATTAGATTATTGCAATGCGCTCTACATGGGGCTGCCTTTGAAGACGGTCCGGAAATTACAACTAGTACAGAACGCGGCGGCTCGGGTGGTTGCTGGAGCACGTCGGTTTGACTCTGTCGAGCCGCTGCTTCGGCGACTACACTGGCTGCCGGTTCTGTTCCGGGCCCAATTCAAAGTGCTAGTTTTGACTTTTAAAGCCCTTTACGGCTCGGGTCCGGGGTATTTGAGGGACCGCCTTCTTCCATATAATCCAACCCGTACTCTTAGATCATCTGGGGGGGCCCTCCTGACTGTGCCGCCACCAGGAGAAGTGAGAGGGGTGGCGGCCAGGAAGAGGGCCTTTTCGGTGGTGGCCCCCCAACTCTGGAACACCCTCCCCTTAGAATTGAGAACTGCTCCCTCTTTGTTTATATTTCGGCGGGGGCTGAAGACCTTTTTATTCCAAAAAGCTTTTAATTGTTGACAGGCTGGCTGGTTATTATAACCCACGGGGCTTGTTGTTTTTATATTGTTTTTAAATTTTTTTTTAATTGTGTTCTTAATTTTTGATTGTATTGTTTAATTCTGTTTTAATTGTTTTTAAATGTGAATTGTTATATTGTTTTTATATCTATATTGTAATGCCGCCTTGGGTGCCTTCGGGCACAATAAGGCGGGGTACAAATCTAATAATAAATAAATAAATAAATAAATAAATAAATAAATAAATAAATAAATAAA
>JAJKFI010022612.1:0-15781 GCA_029204185.1 Lerista edwardsae | reverse complement strand
ATAATAATAATAATAATAATAATAATAATAATAATAATAATAATAATAATAATAATAATAATACCTGTATTTATATACCGCCTTTCTTAGGTCACCAGATTTCTCTAATGACTATAACTCAAGGCGGTTTACATAGGCAGACTTTATTCAGAAACCTGAAGGTTTTTACAATTTTTACAGAAACGTTCTATCTTCCAAGAACCAGATGGATCTTTCTGGATTTAGTCCTTCTTTCTGGCCACCCGTTTGTCTTCTTGCTGGCTGATAAGCGGCTTCCCTGCTCCCACCAGAGAAGCAGCTGAACTTCGGCACAACTCCCCCTCACACAAGGCAGCCGAAGCTCAGCTGTTAATCAGCCGCAATTAACACGGTCTGCCGCTCACAGAGACTTCCGGCTGTCCTGAACTGGCGACCTTCAGATCTTCAGCTCTTACCTTCAGGCAAACGGAGGCATTAACCCTCTCGACTAAATCTTCTATATGGACCTGTATGTTCAGAACCAGGATGTCATAGAATTCCAGCTGATGGGGAGCAACATCAGGAGAAGATTTTGCCTTCATGCGTTGCTTGTGGGCTTCTCAGGGCACAATCCAAGCCCTGACGTAGTGCCGGAAAAACATCACTGCATCAGTGTGACATCACTAGCACCGACACAGGGGCACCAACCGGCACCCCTGTGTCGGCGCTAGAGCTCCCAGGCTGACGCTAGCAGTGGTATCAGCCTGGGAGCATGGGCGCCAAGCCACACATGCGCCTGCTGAACTCAGCTGGTGCAGGGGCTGTCCTGGGCAGGTGGGAGGGCAGTTCTGGGTGGGGGGGGGTAGGTGGAACTGGGCAGGGGGTGGGCAAGTCGGCGGGTGTGCCGGTCCAGGGAGGTGGGCAGGCCGGGAATGCCACTGTTAGGCCACATCCAAGGCCTTGTCCCCAGGCCACGTGGCCCTGATTCGGGCCGTACAGTGTCCTCGCTTCTGCACCCACAATTTCGTGGGTACAGATCTGAGGAACCCACAGGGAAGGCTCCAGTGGCCTCCCAAGCTTCATTGGATGCAGTGCAAGCCTGCCTGCCCGCCTGCCTGCTCCAATGCAGTTTAAGATTGGGCTATCAGAGGCAGCCTGTTGGCCACTGTGTGTCAACGGGTGCAGGACTAGTTAGACCTTTGGCCTAATCCAGCAGTCTGCAGACTGCTGCATCTTTGTTCGTAGAATCATAGAGTTGGAAGGGACCTACAAGGTCATCTAGTCCACCCCCCTGCTTGTAGCAGGAAGTCCTCCTAGAGCCTCTCCTGCAGGTGCCTGTCTGCTTGAAGGTCTCTAGTGAGGAAGAATCCATCACCTCCCTTGACAGACTATTTCACTGTCGAACCGCCCTTATCGTCAAGAAATTCTTCCTGATGTCCAGCCGGAATCTCCTCTCTTGCAGTTTGTACCCATTGGACCTAGTTCTACTGTCAAAGGCAGATGGGACCAGATTTGTCCCTTCTTCCTTGTGACAGCCCTTCAGCTATTTGAAGAGTGCTATCACATCCCCTCTCAGTCTTCTCTTCTCCAAGCTAAACATACCAAGTTCTCTCAACCTTTCCTCATAGGACTTGTTTTCCAGCCCCCTGGCCATCTTCATGGCTCTTCTCTGAACCTGCTCCAATTTCACTGCATCTTTCTTGAACTGAAGTGCCCAGAATTGAACACAGTACTCCAGGTGAGGTCGCACTAATGTGGAGGACAGCGGAACCACAACTTCTTGTGATTTGGACGCCATGGTTGTTAAACCATCCCAACTGTGAGCAGCATGATCTGTTCTGTTGTGCTGCTGCTTTTCGGACGCTATCTGCACAGAGAGATGCTCTGGGCATCTATCATCCTCTGCCCCAGCTGGCTTTAATCCTGGATGTCCGAAAAGACATGGCTGCCCACAGAGTCTCTCTGTCCAGATCCCACCCAAAAAGCAGCAGTAGCGTAACAGAACAGATCATGCAGCTCACAGCGGGGACGGCTTTTGGCCCCCAGGCTGGAGTTTGGTGAAAGCCGGCCATATCCAATAGTGCCCTTCTTACGTTCATAATATTTTGCCACACAAGCCCATTCCCTTGCAGGTACTCAGGTTCCATTACAAAGTTGGCATCCCTTAGCAGTTGAGGCCTTTCGGCTCTAGAATGCTTTCACTTGGGCTTTGGTTGGGGCATGGAATGAGATGTGAGGTCATAGTGTGGAATGCGTTCCCTGATAGTCATTTTATTCCTTTCATTTGAATGCGTGATGTGTGACACATGTATTCACGTGTATATGGGTGGCACTGGGTGCCTTACTTGGAGAACACCACCCAGGCCAGCAATATGACTTCAGAACTGGATTGATGGTGAGAGGCCTCAGATCCCACAGGCTGGGAGGAAGGCCACACCTTTGATTTGGGAGAGCAATGGGAAGAAGCCTTATCTGATTTTTGTCTGTAATGATCAATGTAATGATCAATTTGCTTGCCCTGCACATTTGACCCTGTGAAGAAAAGAGCTTCCTGATTTGAAGTCAACAAAGTCATTAGCAACCCAAAACAGGGCCTCCAAACTTCGCCATCCTCCCCAACTCCTGTGTCCAAATTCAGCTCAGTGCGAATGAAGCAACCGGCCTCCTGGCTACCACCTCCTCAGCAAGGTGCAAAGCAATGGCGAGGGTTGAGCAATCAAGTACTATCAAGCCACGAAACAAGGATCCTGGAAGAGTTCACCCCAGAAAAGATCCCATAGGATTATATGGTAAAAAACAGCATCAAGGGTTGTGTGCAGAACCCCACATGTCTTTCATTTGTTCCCCATCCCATTGCTGCTGTTGCAATCAATCATAAGAACATAAGAAGAGCCCTGCTGGATCAGGCCAAAGGCCCATCTAGTCCAGCTTCCTGTATCTCACAGCGGCCCACCAGGTGCCCCAGGGAGGCATGAAACAACAAGATGCTTGCATCCTGTTGCCACTCCCTTGCACCCGGTACCAGTAGCCCACCACCTTTGTAAGGAGGTTGCACAATCCATCATTGCCTATAGCCCACGATGGACCTTTCCTCCAGAAATCTGTCCAATCCCCTCTTAAAGGCATCAAGACCAGATGCCATCACCACCTCCTGTGGCAAGGAGTTCCACAGATTAACTACCCGGTGGGTAAGTTAATCATTGACCAGCTGGTGCTGCATAAAGTGCCTTCCCTCCTGCCACTGTCCAACAACCACTGTGCCAAGTGGCACCCTAGACTAGCAATTGCTCCCTTCTGTCTGCAGCCTTCCTCCCTACTTTCCGTCCCTGAGTGCAACTGAAAACTGTTGTGCTAGCCTGAGCTGCTGGATAGCCATTGTTTTGTGCAGGCTGCCTTGCCCTGCTGGATCAGGCCAAATCTCATATTTCTCTCAAATACCATATTAATAGCACTTCCATTTATTTTGAGAGTCTCCCCATCTCCGAGCCATTCAGATAAAGTATGATGTGCGAGGAAAGCAACATTTGCCCAACTTTGCTGATTAGGACAGCTCCCGGACCTACCAGTTAAATTCCATTTAATTGTCACAACTTGCAATTTCTGCAGCCATCTGTTAGCTCCAGCAGTTACAGAAACAATATCATATGTTCTGTGATGGGGTAGAGGCTGTTGATGCTGACGAAGAATGATGATTCTAGTAATAAAAAGTGTAAGTGAATTGTCACAGGTTTATGATATGTGTGGACTGCAGAAGTGAGTGCATGAATGCCGCCTTGGGCCTTTGCTTCGGCATGGGAAAGGCATTCTTCATTCTTCATTCTTCATTCAAAGGCATTCTTCATTCGGCATGGGAAAGGCATTCTTCAAATAAACAATAAATAAAATGTGTCTTCTGGCACCTGCTATTGGCCAGAGGTCTATGGTCTGCTGGGAGGTTGTACCCTTCCACGATGAACAACGTGGCAAAGAGAGGATTGCGCTGGCCCCTCACCATCAGCCCCACACCACCGGAGATCATGTTGCTCAAAAGGCAGGGTATACATCTATTACAAAATAAATAAGTTGTGAGCTACCTTGAGTGCCTCCCTTGCAGGAACGGAAAGGAAAAGTGAGATACAAACGCTTTAAATCAGTGGTTCTCAAACTGTGGGTAAGGATCCAGTGGGTCATCATGAACCAATTTCAGGTGGGTCGTGAAGCATCTAGATCAGCCATATTGAAAATAGGGGAAGATGAGATGCTGGAAAGGGGGAGGGCTGTGTGGTCGTTTTGCTTGTGTCACAGTTGAAAATAGCCTTTTTTCCTTTCTGGTTCTCTTTGCTATTGGAAAGTGATTGACAGCGCAATCCTAGCGTGCCCCTTGCGTCGACGCGACGTCATCGCGTTGACGCAAGGGGCGGAGCAGGCAGCACCCCCATGTTGCGCTGCATCTCTGAAGCCGACAGTGCTCGCTGCTTGGCCATGACATCACTTCTGGTGGGTCCTGGACAGATTGTCGTTCTAAAAAATGGATCCTGGTGCTGAAAAGTTTGAGAACTACTGCATTGAATAAATAATAAATGACAAATGCTCTCTATTGTAGCTATTATCTATTTCCACTCCAGTTTGATTATCATATACTCATGCCTTGGCATCTGCTGGGGTTCCGTTCTTGGAACCCCCGCAGATGGCAAAACCAGCCACTAATGAAATTGGCGGGTCAGGGCATGCTAGATCTCCAATGAAATTTTTCTGGAAATGGTTGGTCAAATTCTATCAGTCTGGAATGGAAGGCATCATTAGTCAATCTGCCATTCTCTTCACCATTCCGTAACCATTTTCTTTCTTGTCAGTTGTCATCAGATGAGAGATGAACTGCTCCATACATCTTGTATTCTGAGTGCTTATTGCAGCATTCCAAGACAGAACTTCACGTTGTCAAAAGCAATGTCATATACTGCATAGGTTCAGATGTAATAGGAAACCACAATTTTCCACTGTGAGAACAAATCCCAGAGAGCTACAGACTCTCCTCTCTCCCTCTTTCCCATTTAATTTGAGAGGAACAGAATGAAAGCTTCCACTATCAGTTTGAACTGAATTAGTTCCACATTTGGTTAAAACACAGTACAGGTGGAGCTTTATTATCCATTCCAGAAATCCCCGGGGATGCAAAAAAACCTGTGATGAATTAAATCATGCTGTTAATTAGCATTCAGAATTTTTAAAAGTCCCTCTTACCATGGCAACGGGCTGCAGTCATTCTCCAGGGGCTTAGAGCAATTACTATCCATTAGCTGAGATAAAACCTCTTCCCTTGCCCTGGAGCAAAGTGAAAAATGCAAAACAGATTAATCACACTTCCCTGGATGAGGGAGGAAGTCTTATCTCAGAGCTAATGAGATTGGCTGCAGATTTCATGGCTGTAGCTGCTTTGCATGGTAAGAAAATCTTCTTTAAAATGCTTAATTAACATCATGTGTTTGTTTAACAAAGAGCCCTTCTGTGCTGAGTCAAATCAGCAGATGGGAAAACAGCAGATGCGAAGGCTTCACCAGTAAACTATTTTTATACCATAGTTATACAAAACAAACTAGGATTAAACCACAGTTTCAGATGGTTTGACTCAGGGCGCACTCCTAGCTTGGAGTTAGGCCAGCACAAGTCATTTGTGCAGGTCTAGGAGTGTTGCAAATACACCATAAGGCACATTTGCAACACTCTTGGAGGCTAGCGCACGTACATCCGGTGCATTTGCAACACTCCAAGGCCAAACTCCAGGTTAGGATTGCACTCTAAGTCTCAAATAATTGGAATAAATCACAGTTTCCTAAATTTGTACATACCACAGATCTGTGGAACTGTAGAAATGGAATGACATTTCAAACTGAAAATGGAAGCTTTTACTTTTTGCATGTGTAAGAGGGAGGAGGAAACCAGCTAAACATTTGAAATGGGATAACATTGTCCTATGGGAAGAATTATAACTTTTAGAGGAGGTAAGACACAATTTGAGGTCACAATCCTAAACTGAGTTAGGCCGGCATAAGCTAAGCCAGCAAAGTTTGGCCAGCACAAGGGCCACCGTTAAGTATGTTTGGACCATTCTCGGAGTCAGAGAGGCCAGCACCCAGACGTGAGCCATCCTCCCTGACTTTTAAAGTAGTCTAAACACACTTTATGGTGGCCAAACATTACTGGTTTAGCTTATGCCAGCCTAACTCCAGTTTAGGATTGCGCTCTGAGAGAGGGCAGAACTCCATATCCAGGCAGAGACTGGATCTGCACTTGTAGCACTATGGAGATGACACGAGGTGGTAGAATCCTGAAGTGTGTGAATGGACTCTTATCACTTTCAGATTGCAAGAAGGTATCATTTGTAATGCTCCTTACATTAAAAAAAATTCCCTGCAAGTCAAGAGGGAACAGCTGGCTTAGCTCTTTTCAATGTGTAGATTTTCTTTCGATTTAGAGCCTTCCTTTAATTTTTACATGGTTCAGCCCATTTGAGGGCTGAAGTGGTGCAGTCCACCCTACCACCTCAAGATTCTATTGGCTCATTTGGCTGTATGTGCAGACCAGGCTAAATATGCTCCGTCTATTGGGGCAGGGGGAAGGTGGTTTAACACTTTACCCCCTTCAATAATAAGCCAGCTCTGTGTAGACGGCACCCATCTCAACCAAAGACGCAACATGGCAACCCCTATACTTGTTTCCTCTGTATTGCAATTTACGTTAACACCTGCATTTCTGGACCACAAATCCTTCCATCCTTTAAAGGCTGCATTCTTTATATCTTCTCTCACTTCTACGTACAAGGAATATGGCAGAACTGTGATGATGATCAAGTTGTAGTGTCCAGGCCACCACATCTCCCACTGCCTTTGCTAATTTCACGCCAATTTGACTGGGGACCTGCAATGGCAGGATTAAAAGAAACACCACGTTCACTAATCCAATTAACCTTCGATTAAGGTTCCAGAATCGATGCTATTCTTTTGGCCTGAGGAGGTAATATTGAGTACTGAGAAATGAGCTACATCACGACCTTTACTTTTAATGAGATCAATAGAAGTTACTGTCGCCGTCTCTTAAAATAATTGGCAAATATTATGGCCGTATTAGGGCCAACAGCTAGTATCCATTCTAAATTGAAAGGGACAGGAATAAACAAAAGAAAGGCACCAAGGATTTACTCTGGAACTACCTGCTCCACCTAAGACTTTCCTGTGATCAGTGGGGATGAGTTAAAGGCAAATCTGCCTCATCCATGAAGCCAGCTGAACTGCGTAGCTATCAGACGTAATGCTACATAAAACAGTTGTATTTTTGTTTTTGGCCATAACCTTTGATAGAATGAAGATATTACACTCCAGGTTTTTCCATGGAATTCCCCATGAAATTGCGCATTGAACAGTATATAACAATGGTATTTTTCCCAGTAGCAATGTATGGCTGTGAGAGCTGGACCATAAGAAAGGCAAAGCGCCGAAGAATAGATGCTTTTGAATTATGATGTTGGAGAAGACTCCTGAGAGTCCCCTGGACTGCAAGGAGATCTAATCGGTCAATCCTACAGGAAGTCAAGCCTGATTGCTCCCTGAAAGGACAAATCCTGAAGCTGAAGCTCAAGTACTTTGGCCACCTGATGAGAAGAGAGGACTCTTTAGAAAAGACCCTCATGCTGGGAAAGATGGAAGGCAAAAGGAGAAGGGGGCGGCAGAGGATGAGATGGTTAGATAGTGTCACCGAAGCAATGAACATGAAATTGGGTGAACTCCGGAAGCTAGTGGAGAACAGGGAGGCCTGGCGTGCTGTGGTCCATGGGGTCCCGAAGAGTCGGACATGACTTAGCGACTGAACAACAACAACGATGGTATTATTCCTAAAACCTGCAATTTTGATAAATCAAGATTTTTACAGAAGTTACGTTTTTTGTTTTTTGGCCATAACTTTTGAAAGAATAAAGATATTACACTCCTTTTTTCACTGAATTCCTCGTGAAATTCCACATTGAACAGTATATAACATGATGGTATATAACATGATGGGAGAGTGAGAGCAGATAAAAGGAAATACTTTTTTACCCAGCTGGTAATTAAGCTGTAGAACTCCTTGCCACAGGAGGTGGTGATGGCATCTGGCCTAGATACCTTGAAAAGGGGACTGGACAGATTTCTGGAGGAAAAGTCCATCACAGGCTGCAGGCCATGATGGTTAGTGCAACCTCCTTAGTTTAGAGGTAGGCTAATTTGGGGTGCCAGGTACAGGGGAGTGGCAACAAGATGCAAGTATCTAGTTGTCTTATGTGCTCCCTGAGTCATCTAGTGGGACTCTGTGAGATACAGGAAGCTGGACTAGATGGGCCTTGGCCTGATCCAGCAGGGCTCTTCTTATGTTCTTATGATGGTATTATTCCTTAAAACCGCAGTTTTCAAAATTTGGGGTCTTTGGGTTGACACCTCCCTCCACGGTGTCCCACAGGGGTACTGGAGCTACCTGAGCTACCAGGTTCTGGGCTCCCCAGAGGCACTGGCTTCCAATATAGGTTCCTCCTCCTCCGTGATATGTTGTAGGGATTTGTTAGCAGCTATTCCTGGTAGTTGCAAACTGATCTCCATGTTGGGCAGCAGAAACAGTTTTTCTATTGCCAAAGCAATTTGTATGGGAGAAGTAATGGGATATGCATGCATGTGAGTGTGAATATGCTTAATCTTTACACTGCCTATCACTTTTCCTAGATGCATGTTTGCTGTTTCAGACGTGTTCTCTAGTTTCCTCTAGCCCAATAGATACATACTTCAGTGGACTATTATTCTCTCCAAATCTAGCCTTTCTCTATGATTGCTCCTGTTTTATCTCATGTTATTTACCTGAAAGTCCTGTCTCTCACCTGGAGGGTGGTCAGCAGCACCAATAGGAGATAAGAACCTTGTATCACAGGAAGATCCAACAATTACCCTGCCGGGCATTAAGTGCCCCTTTATTTAAGGGCATGTCAGTGCAATAGATGTATACAGGTTCAACAGACATTTTCTTTTCTCCAGGAAACCATAGAGACTGTAGTCCTGGATGGCCATATGGACCTCTTACAGAACATTCCCAGAATCATTACTACTGTGTACTGCAATTCCCAGGGTATTTTTTGTTTGTTTGTTTGGGGGGGGGGGGAGCCACAACATTAAACTAATCTGGCTATATTAAGAATACAAATTTGTGCTATCAGTATACCCACTGAATGATGAGTGCATAGAATCACATCACAATCCTATGCATGTCTACTCCTAAGTAAGTCCTATTGTGTTCCATGGGGTTTACTCCCAGGAAAGTATGTTTAGGATTGCAGCCTCATAGAATGACGGAATCATAGAGTTGGAAAGGACCTACAAGATCATCTAGTCCAACCCCCTGCTTGTAGCAGGAAGTCCTCCTAGAGCCTCTCCAGCAGGTAACCGGTCAAGCTTCTGCTTGAAGGTCTCTAGTGAGGGAGAATCTACCACCTCCCTTGGCAATCTGTTCCACTGTTGAACCGCTCTTATCATCAAGAAATCCTTCCTGATGTCTAGCCGGAATCTCCTCTCTTGCAGTTTGTACCCATTGGCCCTAGTGCTACTGTCAAAAGCAGATGAGAACCAATTTGTCCCTTCTTCCTTATGACAGCCCTTCAGATATTTGAAGAGTGCTATCATATCCCCTCTCAGTCTTCTCTTCTCCAAGCTAAGCATACCAAGTTCCCTCAACGTTACCTCATAGGACTCATTTTCCAGCCCCCTGATCATCTTTGTTGCTGCTCCAGTTTGGCTGCATCTTTCTTGAACTAAAGTGCCCAGAACTGAACACAGTACTCCAGGTGAGGTCTCACCAATGTGGAGTAAAGTGGAACCACAACTTCTCATGACTTGGGAGCTATGGTCCTATTAATGCTATCTAAATCTATACATACCTCATGTATGTGAGATGTTTTCCCATTTATTGTTCGACTGTTTTGCCCCCAGTTTGCAGCATCCTTGGCCCTTCCCTCAATCCCAGTTAATATGAAATGTAAGCTTTATTTTGCTCAGTTGGTTGATTGGTTGGTTGATTGGCCCAGTAAATTATATGTTGCAGCTGCCATTCCCTAATTAAATTAGTATTCATCCTGTTGGTAATACAGTGTAATATTTTGACACTTATCTTTCTCTTTTCTCACTATTAGTTGTTTTTGTTTTTGTTCATGACAGAAGGTAAACCAAAAGAGGCAAATGTAGTCAGAGTAAAGTTTGGATAATATTCACTGGAAGCAATTATTCTTCAGTTTCTGATAGGCCCAGAGTCACAATTCATGGCAGGCTAATGTGCACATTACTGCATTTCCACTGTTGCAGATGAACAATAATGAAAGAACAGAGTTGAGCAGGCAACCTCAGATACATTTGTATACACTATGGCTTTATTCTGTCTGTCACACACAATAGAATGGACCTCACCATAAATGAGGAAATTCCAAGGATGGGCATTCGAGTCATTGTGATTTGACTTGAGTCACAAAAACACTGGTTTTCCTCAACTCATGTTAACTTGAGTCACAAAAGTCACTGACTTGGATCTGACTTGAGTCTCAGGACCAGTGACTTGGAAAAGAGTCATTACTCGAATTTGACTTGTGTGTGTGTGTGTGTGTGTGTGTGTGTGTGTGTGTGTTTCAAGGGCGTAGCTAATGGAAGTGTAGCCCAGTGCAGAGGGCAAAATGTTGCCCCGGAAGTGACATCACAACAGGAAGTGATGTCACTGTTGTATTTTTGGCTTCTCTGGTTCTTTGGCCATAACTTTGGATAGAGTAAAGATATTGCACTATAGTCTGTTTCATTGCATTCTGCATTAAATTAAATTGCCTTTCCAATGATATATAACACGATGGCATTATTCATACATACCAAGGTTTTCACCATTTTGGCCACTAATGTCAAGCTCTGCACTTCTTTAGCTAATCCCCGGGTGTGTTTGCTTGCTTACTTCTTTTCTGTTGCTTCTGTGTCAACCTGAAAGACCTTGTGAGTGATCTGGAAGCTGTCCTTCAGACCAACATCATCATCTTCATCATCATCAGTGGTGATGGGAGAAGGGTAGGCAATTTCAGGAGGCAGGGGCTGTGGGGTTGAGGGAAGGAGGAAGGCATCAGTGTTTTTTTTTTAAAAAATTTTTTTGCTCAAGGACTTGACACATTTTTCAAAATGACTTGGGACTCAAGTCAAAATAACTAAAAATATCCACACATCAAGTTGCAATGGCACGTACTGTGACTTGCAAGTCAAGTTGCAGGTTTGCTGACTTGTGACTCATGCTCAGCGACTGGAACACATCCCTGGGAAATTCACTAGGAAGTCTGGGCAATACATACTGTATAGCCTGGGAGACACATGCACAGGCTCTCCTCATGCCTCTTATTATTAGGCTTTGTGATTAATGCTGATGAACAAATTTAAAAGTGTGCTAGTGACTGCTGTCTGGCCCCTGTGTGCTTAGAATCCCAGCAAGCTGGCTGCTTTCTGGGGTGCTGCACTCGTGAGAGGAGGTGCTTCTATTTCACCCCATTTCCTTGCATGAAAAGACACTGTTCATCCGAGTTTGGACAGAAGGTTTTTGCAGACCTCAGAGTGCGTTACCTGGGGTTATCTGGAGAGGGGGGAGGAAGGAAAAGAACAGATGTTTAAGAGGGTAATTTAAATGAGAGCCCTTGTCTCTATCTGGATTCCTACCCTTAAGGCTTCAAGGGTTCTGCTTTAAATTCTCTTGACTTCTGAACTTGGAACTGATCTTTTCAGTTCCATAAAGTAGTGCAAAGATTCTGCAGCAGAATTGGTCCACATTATCAATCCTAAGAACACGTTTTTCACTCCCATTTAATCAGCTCCTCTTGCTGTGTTCCTGTAAATTTCCAGGAAAGGCTCTTTGGCCATTTTCTGAACTCAAGCAATGGAAAATGACAAGGTAAACAAACAGATCTGACTCACATGTTCTCTGTTGCCCCTGCCCAGCTTACTTTACCTGACAACCTAGGATTCAGAAGTCCATGGTACTTGGAGTAGGCCACTGGAGTAGACCAGGTGTTGGCCATTGTGGGACTGGAAGCTGGGTCCCTAGAGGCACAGATCCTTCTGCAATTCAGCCATTTCCAAGGAAGAAGTAGATTGTTTCCCATTCCCACAAGGATTCCTTGTGGCTTCCGCATTGTGCTACATCACAAACACAGCTCACAAGTTCTTTTACATTTGGCCCACATCTTTTCTTGTTCGTCTACTGCAGATGGCTTGCTTGTATGCTAACTATTGGTATGGCCTTCAGAGAGAGAGAGAGAATGTAGTGTCATCTGCTTGCCCCTGAAATAGATAACAGAGACCTACCTTTGCGATGGAGGACAGGGAGGCCTGGCGTGCTGTGGTCCATGGGGTCGCAAAGAGTCGGACACGACTTAGCGACTGAACAACAACAACCTTTGCGATCTACCTAAAATTGGCTTGTGACCCACTGATGGGTCCCAACCCACAGTTTGGTAACCACTGTACTGTACTATCCCAGTTAGGGCTCTTTATCGTATGATTGTGTAGTCTACATGTTTTCCTTCACTGCGCAGCATGTGTTCCATGTGATTGATTATGTGGGTATCCACAGAGCAGAGCACTGTTCTGGTGTTACACCATTGGTCACTGATTCAGTGTTCGTGCAAAGCTCCTCTAGAGTTTGTGGAGTTAGTGCGAAACATCTTTTAACATTCCCCATAGAAATGTATCACATTTTGTGAGGTCTGGACTTTGAGGTGGATAAGGAAAGTTAGACCCTCGAGAACTTTCTTCAACACTCGACTGACGTTGTTGTTTGTTCTGGTGTTTCATAGTTGTCTAGAGTGTCCAGTGTTATGATTTGGTTACCGTTTTTTTTCGTCCCCACCCTGTATGTGTTGCTGATAGTTTCAGGAAGGGGGCTGATTCCTTTCTGTCAGAACCAATAACAATATCTACATTTCAGGCAAGGAAGTGATATGGAAACATCTGACTTTGAGCATTTATATGTTATGCATGTATTAAATTTATATTCCATCTTTCATTCATAGTGGAACTCAAGGCATAGTGGAACTCCCAGGCCAGTCATTGAGAGCGCAATCCTAACCTGGATTTAGGCTGGTATAGTTAGGCCAGCAAAGTTTGGCCAACACAAGGCCACCATAAAGCATGTTCGGACTACTCTCTGAGTCAGGGAGGATGGCACATGTCTGTGTGCTGGCTTCTCTGACTCCGAAAGTGGTCCAAACATACTTTCCAACATCTTTTGTGCCGGCCAAACTTTGCTGGCTTAACTGTGCCAGCCTAACTCCAGATTGGGATTGCGCCCTGAGACACTGACCCAGGCCTGCTTAGATTAAATAAAGTGCCTGTGCCATGTGCTCTTGGACTAGAACATAAGAACAGCCCTGCTGGATCAGGCCAAAGTCCCATCTAGTCCAGTTTCCTGTATCTCACAGTGGCCCACCAGGTGCCTAAGGGAGCTCAGTAGACAATAAGATGCTTGCATCCTGTGGCCACTCCCTTGCACCTGGCATTCTGAAGTAGCCTACTATTAATGAAAGGAGGTTGCACCATCCATCATGGCATATAGCCCATGAGGGATTGACTTTTTCTCTAGAAATCTGTCCAGTCCCTTTTTAAAGGCATCTAGGCCAGATGCCATCACCACCTCCTGTGGCAATGAGTTCCATAGCTTAATTACCCGCTGGGTAAAAAAGTATTTCCTTTTATCTGTTTTAACTCTCCTAACACTCAATTTCAGTAGATGCCTCCTGGTTCTGGTATTGTGAGAGTGGGAAAAGAACATCCCTCTATTGACTCTATCCCTCCCATGCATAATTTTATATGTGTCAATCATGTCCCCCATCAGGCACCTTTTTTCCAGACTGAACAGCCCTAAATGCTGCAGTCTTTCTTCATAAGGGAGGTGCCCCAGCCCCGTAATCATTTTTGTTGCTCTCTTCTGCACCTTTTCCAGCTCCACTATGTCCTTTTTGAGATGTGGTGACCAGAACTGTATGCAATACTCTAGATGTGGCCTTACCATCAATTTGTACAATGGTATAATTTTGGCTGTTTTATTCTTAACTCCTTTTTTAATAACGCCAAGCATGGAATTGGCCTTCTTAATTGCTACCGCACACTGGGTCAATATCTTCATTGAATTGTCCACCAGCACCCCAAGCTCTCTCTCCTGAGCTGTCACAGACAGCTCAGAACCCATAAGCCTGTAGGTGAAGTTTTGATTTTTTGCCCCAGTGTCCATCACTTTACACTTGTCTACGTTGAAAATGGACTAATTTTGATTAGCTACTCTGCTGCAGAATATCTGCCATCGAAACTCAGTGTGTTGCAGGGACTCTTGGGCATGTAGTAGACTAGGGTGCACACAATTCAAGCAGGCTGCCCAAAGTTGTTAGCCTCTTGAGAACATGACCTAGAATGCAGCCCACGCTTGTCAGGAGCTGCCTGCATCAGGAAGATCAGTAGCTGGGAGCAAGCTGTCTTTCCAGGAAACCTGCCTGCTATTATAGGTCTTACTGAAGAGCTTTTGATAGACATCCAAAGGACACCAGGGCATCCTAAACAGCATTTGAAAACCACTGGACTGATTCATTGCTTTCCTTCCAGCTCAGACTCTATCTAGATCTTTCAAAAGTAGGGTCAAGCTTTGTCACAATTGTGGGAAGCCGTCTGAAAAAAAAAAGAATCCTGTCGACATATGGTCCGCATTCCTGGAGTTCTTTGAATCATGATTCCCCCACGGTGAAAACTTTCTTTCTATTCTGTTCTGTGATTGACTCAGTATTTAACTGTATAAATATATGGTGGCTTCCAGTCTGGACGTGGGGCTCTGTGGGTGGGAGAGAGGGTTCATTTTGGGAACCTGATGTTGTGAATAAAAATGGAAAACGTTGCATTAACCTTTTAATTTACAAAAGCCCCAGAGTCTAGTAGAATAAGATGATGATGCATAATAGCCACAAGTTCAGTGCTTTTAGCTTGGCTCCCACTGCGCTAAAGATAATATGCAAAATTAGCCGCAGCCCTTGGGCTCGTGTTACATTTTTGACCCAAATGCCATCCGTGTGTGTGTGTGGAGCGGGCTGATGGCACTGCCTCGGTGTGGTGATCTCTGCAAAGTGCTCTGGAGTCGACTTTCTTACAGAAGTGTTGAGCATATGGCTCGTGGTTGGTGCTCGTGCGATGTCCCCCTCCCTTTCCCGACATGGTTTTATAGTTTGTTATTTGTTCTGTGCATTTGGGGATGTGCCAGGGATCATTTATAATAATTGTCTTTTAATTGCCTCTTGGATGACCTGCTGTGGGGCTGTTTGTGCCTTGCTGGGGGAAGAGGTTGACAGGCAAAGGTTCTGTGTGGCTGCGTATCTGCCGGTCTTGCGATGTGGCTGCAATGTGAGGGGCGCGTGCAACTCCCACCGTGCGAGTGAGATGCAAAGCCTCCAGGGCTGTTTCCTGGCTCCGAGCAGGCTTTTAACTTTAATAAAATGGTGTGGCGATATGGTGTGATTGGGAGGGGTGGGGGTTGATGGAGGGGGAGCGCACGGAGTGACAGAATGATTTAAACAGCCTTGTGGTGTCGCTTCATCTTTGCAGACATCATAAATCAGATGAACATCCAATCGAGCAAGGAGGTGTGGAGGGTTTGCAGAGAAAGAACAGGCAGGGGGCAGTGAGATGCTCATATGTGCTGAATGAAACAATTGTGGCCAGTTGCACAAGAAGCATGGAACTAATTAAAACACACACACACACACACACACACACACACACACACACACACA
>JAJKFI010022611.1:0-31308 GCA_029204185.1 Lerista edwardsae | reverse complement strand
AGAGAGAGAGAGAGAGAGAGAGAGAGAGAGAGAGAGAGAGAGAGAGAATATGAAATGGAGAAAAACAGAGAGTTTAATGAGCTTCGCTCAGTCCAGATGGGAGACCACTTGAAACCGAGGAGCAAATTAGGAGGGAGCAGGGTTGATAAGCGAACAAACCCACATCTGATTGGAGGATGCCTCTACTTTGGCAAAAGCAGGGTGACTTAACAAGGGAGTAGGGTAATAGCTCAATGGCAGAGCATAAGCTTTAGGGCGCAATCCTAACCTAACGTTAGGCTGGCACAGTTAGGCCAGCAAAGTTCGGCAGGCACAAGAGACACTGTAAAGTATGTTTGGACTATTCTCGGAGTCTGGGAAGATGGTGCATAGATGCGTGCCATCCTCCCTAACTCCAAGAGTGGTCCAAATGCACTTTACCATGGCCCTTGTGCCAGCCAAACTTTGCTGGCCTAACTTTGCCAGCCTTACTCCAGGTTAGGATTGTGACTTTATATACAGAAGGTCCAGGATTTTGGCTCCTGGCATTGTTCTTGAAAAGCATTAGATATCTTGAAAAGCAATAGTGCTACCTCTCCAAATGTGGGGGATTCGTTTTGGAAAGTTGAGCACGGTGGGTAATGGCACTGCAGATGAATAGTATTAAAGTTAAGGCAGGGAAGTGGCACTGATTGGCCCCTGTGCTCCCCAGAAGATACTGCTCCCATTGGCTAGAATAGCTGTCAACCATGCCAGCATTGTAATAAATCAGCACTAAAGGAAGCAGCAGTAAGGGAGGTTTTATTGTAATAATATAGAAAGTAGACCTAATTTTGTCATCAAAACAGGCATTAAAATCAGTACTTCTGGATTGATAACTATGTCCGGGTAGGAAGAAGGCACTAGGAAGAAGGGCCCTTCTACATGCAGAGCACTGAGTGAGTGTCCCATCGCTTTGTGAAGTCACCAATGTCCCTCTGACACTTCTTTTGCCAACATAGAGGCATCCTCCAATCTAATGTGGTTCTATTTCCTAGTCTTCCTTCTTAATTTGCTCTTCTGGCTCGAACTGCCTGGCACCTGGACTGAGTGATGCTCATTAAATCCATAGTATTTTCAAAGAAATGCAGTATAAAATGGTTGACAAGGCTTATGCTTCAGGGCATAAACCATCTGGCAGCCGGTTCTTGGTTCTTGGAATTATCTCCCCCCCCCCATACTCTGTACCCAAGGGTGGTTCCACATGGCAGGTCATCCAGTACAACTCTTATCTCCCACAATCTGAATGCAAGGAGGTTTCGGCCAGCACTTATCCGCCACTCGCATTGTAAAAGTGCTGGGGCTGCATAGGCCAGTGGTCTTCAACCTTTTTCTTACCACAACCACCAGATGCCCCCCCTATCCCTGGTGGTGCTCTAGTTTAGAGGTCTTCAACCATTTTCATTCCCATAAGTTTCCGCAGCCCCACAACGGAGGCTTCACAACCCTGTTGGGGTCCAAGACCCCCAGGTTGAAAAACACTGGTACATATTATCCTTCTTTCTGAATATGGTGCAAAGAGCTCTGGAAAGCTTATCTTTTCCTGCTTCCCAGGGCCAAAGTACACATTAAATCGTTAATCCTGAGCTACTTTGTTTTTCATTAGTCAGTAGCAGCTATGGAAGACCCAATTTGGATCAGTACCATAAATTTGGTACTGGGGGGACGACGACTTTGTCCTTATCATGGTCCTAATCTGGATTGCCCTTCCCATTGAAGTTGTTCTTTGCCCCCCTCCCCAGAAAAAAACTAATTGTTGCCAGTGGAACAATGATCCAGGAGAAAAGAGCAATGGTATGGGGTGTGGTGTGGTGTGGTGTGGTGTGGTGTGGTGTGGGGAGGGGAGGCAGGTTAGGATGGTGAAAAATTAAGCCAGGCAAGGCCAATGCCACATTAGACATCGTGTATTGCTTGGTCCTCAGTCTTCCTGCTAAAGTGCTAAGCCCAAGAATGTTGAAAGCAGAACATGCAGACAGCTAAATTCAAAAGCTGCTTCTGTGTAATGATGCTTACGGTTCACCCGTAATCCTGTACTGTGCTTTGACGTTTAGTGGCAATCGTAATCATAATGTTAAAATAATAACCCCTTGAAGTTTCCCACTTGACAGGAGAATCGGAAAGAAATATCACTTGTTGAATTATAAGTTTCATGGATACTGAAATAAATGGGTCTTTGGTTTAAGAGAATGTTGGGAGGTTTATATAGATTTTTGATTGAATTGTCCCGGAAGTCTGATGATTGAGCTGGAATTGACTGGCATCCTCGCATGTGACTCAGGCTAGCCTTTTTAGAGGCTTACTGTATAGATGCTGTGTGTGGGCTACAGCTAAGCATTGTTGCTGCTCTCATTTCTTGCCTGTTCCATGATGACATCATCATATCTGGATAATGTTATCAATCAAGGATTACCGTCGTTATTGCCCGTTTTACCTCTTCTTAAGCATTTGGCTTTAATCAGGGAAATGAATGAATGAATGAACATTTTGTGTTTGCCTGAGGAGAGATGATAAGCAAGAGTAAATTGGGGTGGAATAAAGAGCAGTTTCCCTAAAGCATCACTCCGCAAAAAAAATTTTTTTTTAAAAGCAAATCAGAGTAATGTATATCATTGTGTTGTACCCTAAGCATATGTAGAGTGGAAAACCGGGCTGTGCTGACTCTGACCTTAAAACAAGTGTAAGAAAGAAGAATCTAAATCCTGTACCAGTGTAAGAGCCATTTTGCATGAAGAAAAGCTGCATTTAGCAACTTTTATGAATGATGCAAATATACCCACATTTGTTTGATTTGCATAACTGGATATGCCTTTTGTCATCATGGGGAGGAGCAAGGAATATGCACAGCATGGAAGCCATGCCATTTGACTCATGGAAATAATACCCAGGCTCCCCAGGTTTCATTAGTGCATTGTCTACATAGGTTTCCACCCACTCTTACCCCAATGCGGCTGAGTGGGTGTGGCTTGTCTAAGACTATCCAGTCTTTCATTCATGGCAGAGGTGAGATCTAATTCAGAGTGCAATCCTAACCTGGAATTAAGCCAGCACAGGTAGGCCAGCAAAGTTTGGCTGGCACAAGGGCCACAGAAAAGCACGTTTGGACCACTCTTGGAGTCAGGGAGGATGGGGCACGTCTGTGTGCTGGCCTCTCTGACTCCAAGAGTGGACCACCATACTTTACGGTGGCCCTTGTGCCAGCTAAACTTTGCCAGCCTGTCTCTAGGTTAGTATTGCTCTCTCAGAACGCAATGCTAACCAACTTTCCAGCACTGATCTAGCTGTGCCAATGGGGCATGTGCTGCATCCTGCCATTGGGGAGTACTCACGGAGGCCTCCTCAAGCTAAGGGAATGTTTGTTCTCTAACCTTGAAGCTGCATTGCCCTTACCCTGGTGCTGGAAAGTTGTTTAGGATTGAGCCCTCAGTTGCTTAGCTGCCATGCTACATCCGCTCACACTGATGGGTATATCTCACCATTGCTTGAAGGTCTGCATTGGCTGTTTCTAAACACAATTTCAAGTGCTGGGTTTGATCTATAAAGCTCTGGAACTAGGATATCTAAAGGACCTTCTGCTCCAAACCTACATAGTTTTTAAGATCTGCTCTGGGTTCTCCTGCCTTTGGAGATGAAGTAGGTAACTACTACCATGATACCCTCAACTCTGTTCAGCTCTGTTTGTTGAACTCCCTCTGCAGAAGAATTATCCAGCTGTCAATATTACTAGTATTTAGGTGCCAGGTGAGAGCTTTGCTTTTCCTAAATGCCCCCTTTTTTCCCTCCAGGCTTACAGTGGTATCTCAGTCAATGTGGAAAGGACTTATGCGACTGGTCCACCTATGTGGTTGCAATATTCACACACAAAGAATAGCATCAAGGGGAAGTGGCTCAGAAGGGGCCCAATTTATGTGTGAAGGGGCTCCTGGGTGTGGGTTCAAATATTCAGAAAGTGCCTAACCAAACTGTAATCTAGAAAAGATTCCTTCACTACATAAATGTTTGTGTGAATTGGCTTCAATTTCACCAGGTATGTGCAATGGTTCCCAAAGTGTGGGTTGCGACCCCCCCCCCCATTGGGAACCAAAACTGGGCCATTCCCCATTAAGGGGAATGTCCCAATCACAGTGCTGCAGGTACCCAAGGCCTTTTAGATATACCTGGGTGGGCAGGTGAGCTTTTGCAGGGTTGGGGTGGCCCACAACCTCTTTTGTGGGTCTCCCCAAAGCCAGGAAAAGCCCTGATTTGTGCTCGGAAGCACACTTCCGTTTTTTGCACAAAACCCAGAAATGTGCTTCCGAGTGCAAATTGGGGCTTTTCCTGGCTTTGGGGAGACCTGCAGAGGGGGCTGCGGGCCTCCCCAATCCAGCAGAACCAATTCAACCACCCAAGTATGTCTAAACGCCCCATGGGTGCCTGCGACACTGTTATCAATGCGGCTCCTTGTGACACCCTCCCCAGCCTCAATCCTCACCTCTGCAGCAACTTGCAGCGGTCCCTAAAGGCACAATCCTAACCTGGAGTTAGGAAGGCACAGTTAGGCCAGCAATGTTTGGCCAGCACAAGGGACACCGAAAGTATGTTTGGACCACTCTCAGAGTCAGAGAGGTCAGCACACAGAGGTGCTCCATCCTCCCTGACTCCGAGAAAGGTCCAAACGCACTTTATGGTGGCCCTTGTGCCAGCCAAACTTTGCTGGCCTAACTGTGCCAGCCGACTTCCAGGTTAGGATGGCGCCCAAAGTCCAAGTAGGATTTTGGGAACTGCTGCATTAGAAACATATGTCATGAAGATGGGAGAAATGATGAGAAATAATGAAGATGGGAGAAACTTACACTATTGCTTCGTCCAAGAGATTCTCTTTTCCCCGCTCATCTTGCAGCTGTCTCCTGTAACCATTTGCCTCACTGTGCATTAACTGGTCCAAGATGTCCTCCAGGGCAAATGAATAGGCAATCAAATCATTAAGGACATGATCCTTCTGCATTAAAGCAGTCGGGGAGAGATTTTTCACCAAGCCACAGTTTGAAATGAGAAGCAGTTTATCGCATTCGTCTTAAGATATTATTATTAAAAATAGTTAATAAATATGCACTCTTGACAGCCCAGTTAGGGTCTCATCAATTAAGCTTGGCATTCATTAGTCAAGGAGAAGTCCAATCAGATTTCACTGGCTCAACTCAGCTTCTATAAATTGTGGGCTGTTTGTTCTGACATTTGATGAATTATTCTTCATAATCCACTATCTGCTGCAATAAATCTAATCTTTCAACTTTGGCTGTCTTAATAACTCCTAGAGCAACAATGCAACACTTGATTTCTGAGCAAGGAATGCATAAATTGTTGGGGGTGGTGGTGGGAAGAGAGGATTCATTTAGTCTCCAGGCTTAGAGTGGCTCTCTTACTCTAGCTTGATATTTCTTGACCCCAGAAGTCTTGCCAGAAATTGACGGAATAATGAATCCACATTGACATTCAAATGTTGGGTACGATATCCAATTCTGCAAAGAAATGTTGGAGTAGGGACCTTAGTGCCCCTTCCCCAATCTGCAATGGGGAGTATTAATTGTGGCTCACCTTTCAGGGGTATTGTTTTACAGAAATAGTGTAGATGGACGGTAAGAGAAATAATGTATGTGAAGTGCTTGGAGCGCATGACATAAGCCACATAAATGCCCAGTGTTATTATTATCATTCTTGTCTTGGCGTGTATTAAGCGTGATTTGCGTCACTAAAAATCAGCCCTAGCTGTGCCTCACATTGAATGCTAACTATAACTGGCTGCACATATTGAGTGTTATCCTGCAGTGAAAGAACATTGTGTGCATACCTTGTGGTCTGAAAATTCCTCTGGCTGTGCGGTGGATCAGTTGAATGGCTGCTTAGCCACATGGCCAGCGTTAAGGTACACTGAACACCCCCTGAAAGCCATAGCCGATTGATTTCCTACAGTGTAAAAAGGCCTTTCAATGCCCTGTGACTTCCTATGTCTTGTGTGGGTTTTGAGGCTAGAGAAACATGAGTTGGAGCCTTTGTCTGAGGTGCAGGAATGCAGTGGTTCTGTGCTAAGAAATGGATAGCAAGGGGCATGTTTTAAATGTGATGCTGCTCTGTATGTACTGCTTAGCTCTGTAGGAGCTCCATGTGACTGGAACTGTATGTTTAAAAGGATCTTATTACTTGGTGGCCATTGCCTCATCTTGTAGCAATGAATTCCCTAGAGTAGTTATGTGCTGGGTGAAGGGTACCTCCTTTCTGCTGGTTTGGCTCTAGGGCAGTGTTTCTCAAGCTGTGGTTTGGGACCTACTTGGTGGGTTGCGACCTGATGTCAGGTGGATTGTGGAAAGCTGGGAGCCGCAGACCTTGGAAGCTGGAGATCTTACTCCTTGCATATTCCTTCTGTGAGTATTCAGTTTGAATTCACATTTCGAATTTTCAGGTGAGGGTTTTTTATTTTTATTTTTAATTTAGTGCTTTTACATCATATTTTGACCCATTCTTACTTTCTGTTAGGGATGTTCCATGGTTCTGCATTTGCTGCAGGACAATTTGCACTCCAAAAGTGTTATTTTATTATGTTACAATGACAGCACTTACTGCTTGATGATGTCACTTCTGGCCATGATATCACTTCCTGATTAATTATCACTTCCTGTGGTTGATTGATAATATCACTTCCAGTGCTAAAAGGTCCCAGTGCTAAAAGGTTTGAGAACCACTGCTGTAGGGAGTGCAAATATAGTTTGTAAAAATGGTTTCAGGACTGTTCATTTCTGTTCCTCATAAAAATGGGAGGAGAGGAAAGTTCCTATTGTGCATGGCAGTGAGTGAGAGATTGCTGTTCTCGCTCGCTTTTGTACCTTTTCTTCCCCAAACAGTTGAGATATAGAGAACAGGAACAGAATAGGAGTTGTGGAGGGAACAGGAGAAAGGGGAATTAATTGGCAGTTGAGGCATATATCGGAGAGGTGGGATGTGGTCATGGATTGGGAGAAGCAAGGGAAGAAAGCAAAAGAAGGGAGTTAACAGCCCAGAATGATCACAGACCTTAGCACTGGTGAATTGCAATCAGTGTTCCACTTTTCTCTCTTTGGGTACAGTGTCTGTTCCTTTTAGGTGTGTTATTACAGATCTTTCAACATGTCACTGTTCTATTTTGCTGAAAGCTCTTAACTGCTTGCTGAAGACTTGGCAACAGCCTGGCCCTCCTCTGATTTGTGTTTTTGTTGTTGTGCTAGAAATGCATAGTTATAAACATACCATGGTAGCTGCTGTGTGTAAGATGGCCGGGTATGTGCGCCGTAATGCCTTACTGATCATGGGCATGCATTTGTCAACAAATGCACTAGATGGGCTGTGCGTCTGCTTCTGGGATTGATCTGACCTGAGCTGACCTGACCTGAATCCTACAGAAAGATGATGCTAGTGACTTGGGAGGGGGCTAAGCTCATTGGCAGAGCACATGATTTGAGAACTAGTATTTTGGCAGTGGAACGTGATTTCCGGTGTTGTAAAACGTGTTCCGGAAGTGCATGGAGTTGGCTCTTCTGGACGATCATTGGAGTGGTCTGAGCAGCCCTGTGCGCGGCAGTGGTTCAGAGAAGGCTTGCTGACTCAGGTAAGTCAGCAGGCAGAGTGGAACAGGTGTTGGGGAGGGGAGGGATGTGACAGAGGCAGGAAGGGATTGCACCTGGCACAGGCAGCTTATGGGATGCTCCCCTCCGATAGTACTGGTACACCCCTTTGCCTACTTGGACCTGTGCCAGCTAAATATTTCCCCTTTCCCCTCCCCAGCCGCCCAGTCCATGCCAGGAAAAGGGTAGGATTGGGCTGTTGGTGGGGAATCTGAACGCAAGCTTTTCTAGTACAAGACCAGTGCTCTCTTAAGCTCATCACAATGGCTCTGCGTCCTTCAGGGTCATGGAACCACACGCCACACTAGTGGATGAACTCTTTCATCTGTTGCACTTCCTCCTGCAGCAAAGAGGTAGCAAAGCATTTTGGGATGATTGAGTGACAAGTATCCTGTTCATACCCTTTTGTGATGTGGTAATGCTTACAGCTTAGGAACCTCTGTGCTTGAGTGGCTGCAGAGAATTACTCCTATGCCCCATTCCCTTTAATCAGAAATGTGGATGCTATAAAATTATGCTGAAGATGTACATTCTCCAAGCGGGCAGGTGCCACAGATGACCTTCTCTGGTAGTTTCAGTTGCCATGTACTGAGTTTTAGGTGTCAGTAACCGTACAAGCAGTTGCTTGAGTCCAGTCTACACATGCACCAGATTTGCCTGCTGTGAGCTTTCCTGAACTGCACCACTTCAGACTGCAGGCAGGGGAATCACATGTTTGAATATTCCCCCCCAGAAACAAACCTCCCTGACCTGCTAATCTTCTGTGAGCAGGGAGATTTTCTTCTTAAGTGAAGGGACATTCAAACTTCTGTTGGCTATAGGCAATTCGGGTGCACGTGTGATGTGTTGGGTTCCGCCTGGACATCTTTTGAAAGTGCTGGGGGTACAGTTCAGTTTCTGCGTGCCAGCATGGCACTGCCATTGAGAGTGGGCGAAAGGAGATTAGAATGACAGAGTCAGCGTTGTCCCCTGTCAGAGCATGATGTTTGTGGGCACTGTCTTTCCTGGGACAATGTGGGTTCAGCTGTGGCAGAGAGAAAAAGCAGTGGCCCCCGTAATGAACTGGGTGCCCTGGGGACTGCTAAAGAAAAAAAAAGGCATTTTCATAATGGATGTGAATGATTTGCTTTGCTGGGGTCCTGCGGCCAATGCTAATCATGCCGCTGTGTTATCTCTGCTGTACACCTGCTCATGTGGCAGTCCTGCTGCTGATGCATCTCCCCTTCCCCACTATTCTCCGATTCCCGCAGAGTGCATCATCAATCCTCTTGTTCTGCCTTTCCTTTCCTGCCTTTGCTACGTGCACGTGTGTGTGTGTGTATGTCTTTTGGCTGGGACCAGGAGACAAGAGTAACTCCAATTAGGCCATTGTTCAGATCTTCCCCATTATACAAAGTGCCAGCAGCTTGTGTGGCTTAGGGGTGGGTGGGCTTGTCCTCCTCCTGCGGTTGGGAACTGGGGCTTCTGCCTGGTTTTGGAAACCCACCCTGCTGCTTTTGTGTGGCCAGCTTTTGCCATCATGAGGTCCAGTTCTTCCCTGCTCCAGAGATTGTGCCCCATCATAGGCTTACCAGCTGCTCCACTTGGGCAACCAGATTCAAAATGGGGCAGGGAAGGCATTCCCGCACCGAGGCGTATCTAGAGAGGGACCACAGCATTATGTTTTGCAAGCAGCTGCTTCCCTCTCCTCTTCAAAGCCATTCCGGGCCAACTTAGCCTCTGTTTTGTTCTAGCCATTGGGAATGGCTCCAAAGAGGAATGGGAACGGCTGCTTGCAAAACTTAGTGCTGTGATCCTCCTCTAAGTATGCCTCTGTTCCAGCATGGACATCTTTTGCCTCTGTGTGATGAAAGCCCTGCTACTCCTGCTACTAACCCCTGCTACTCTGGGCAAGAGGCACTTTTCCTAGTGGTGTCCCTCTTACATTTAGCAGGGGGAGAGTAACTGTCCCTCTTCACCCCAGCACAGTGTCTTTTCTAGTGGCTGTTGCTGGTGTTATTCTTGCATTTTTTTTTTAAGATTGTGAGCCTTTTTGGGACAGGGAGCCATTGAACTTTATTATTATTTGCCTGTAAACCGCTTTGTGAACTTGTGTTGAAAAGCGGTATATAAATACTCTTTGATTGAAAGCTTTTTCTTTTCTTCCAAAAAACCACAACCATTGAAAATTACAAGAGCCTAGTCCTGCTTTTTGTCTGGGCTCCTATTTGCACTGGCTCCTTTGAGGCACAATTCAGAGCACAATCCTAACCTGGAGTTAGGCCGGCACAGTTAGGTCAAGGGGCTGGTACAAAGTTTGGCTGGTACAAGGGACACCGTAAAGTATGTTTGGACCACTCTTGGAGTCAGGGAGAATGGCACACGTCTGTGTGCTGGCCTCTCTGACTCCGAGAGTGATCCAAATGTGTTTGGAGAAGGACTAAATAGCTGCATCACTTTAGAGACCCTCTACCCTCTTAATTATTCCATTTGTAGGCCATATTGGAGGCAGCATGTTCTCCTGGGGGTGGCAGTTTTGGTGCCCACCCTAACATTTATGTGATCCCCCTTCGCCAGAACCTAAGCAGAGCTTGAGCTGAAGCTTCTTTCCATGAAAAATTGAACATCCCAGACTCCAACCAAATTACTTTCCCCAGCACACTCATCCACTGGACCTGAGAAAGCCTTGGAAAGAATTTTGTGGGATGGGAAAAAATGCTATGGAGAAAGAAATCCCCTATTGGAATTCACATAAAAATAAAGTCCCATGTTCAAATCCCCCCTCATCCATGAAGCTTATTGGGCCAGCCACCATCTCTCTTAAGGTTGTTCTGAGGATAAAATGGTGGGGTGACAACTTTATTGCCCTCCCTGGGCTCCCTAAGAAAGAATGTGAAAAAATGTCATAGTAAGAAGCTGCATAGGTGTTGATGGTTGAGCTGCCGGTACTGCCCAAAGCTAAGCAGGAAAGTCTTTGGTCATGTTTTTGGATGGGAGATGGAATGTCAGGCTGTAACAAGCTGCTGTATTTATTGTGGCAGGATGGAGGCGCTGATGAGCTGATTAGTCATTGCAAGTGAGAGTTGTGAGGAAGTATGTGAGAAGGCCAGCCGGCAAAAGAATGAAGTACAACCTTGAGGACCTGTCCAGGTTTGCCTGCTGAAGCTCGATGGCATGCAACCAGAGGAGAGAACCAAACTGCAAATGCTAAATCTGGCACGGAACATTTGGTGAATCACAGAATATTGTATGCAGGCATGCCCTTGTATACGCTGGGGTTCCATTCCAGACCCCACTATAGATACCTGAAACCATGGAGCCTGGGGACACCTTTTTAAAGATAGGGAAGCATCAGTGGTTTTGCTGCAACAAGCTAAAACAAAGAGATTTGTTTAATGTTCCCCTGTCTTTTTAATAGGTGTCCCACTATCTAGGGTTATCCATGGATAACTGTGGATACCAAATCAGTGGATACCGGGGCATGCCTGTATTTGTAAAAACGCAATTGAAAAATTGAGCCCATGTAAGCCACCTTGGGCATTTGCTTCAGCATGGGAAAGGCAGGACATACATTATTCAGATTAAATGAATAAATATATGTAAAGGTAAAGGTAAAGGTTTCCCCACGACCGAATGGTCTAGTCATGACTGACTGTAGGGGGCGGTGCTCATCTCCGTTTCTAAGCCTGTAGAGCCGGCGTTTTGTCCAAGAAGAAGCTTCCGTGGTCATGTGGCCGGCATGACTCTAGGAACGCCGTTACCTTCCCACTGAAGTGGTCCCTATTTATCTACTTGCATTTTAGGTGCTTTCAAACTGCTAGGTTGGCAGGAGCTGGGACAAGCAACGGGAGCTCACTCCGTCACGCAGTCTTGAACTCCCAACCTTGCAGTCGAAAGCCCAGCAACAGCGGATTAACTCGCTGCGCCACCACGTAGAGCACTGATATTCCATCGCTGGGAGTGGAAGCATAGCATCTGAATTGAGCAACAATCGTAAATCAGTGTGCCACAAATGATCCACAGGTGTGCCTTGTAAGTTTGGGGGTCATGTATAGTAGGGCTTTTGGAGAATGTGAGCCCCGTGCCGGCAGTGCGGTGTGCACTGTCACTTGTCAAAAAACTGACGGTGTGCCTTGACAATTTTAGTGCTTTCTCAGTGTGCCACGAGATGAAAAAGGTTGACAGTGGCTGTGCTGGAGTCTCAGTTTGCACCAAGCACTGCTTATGTGTTTTCAACATCAGCTCTGTAAACAGCTGGACTAGAAACGTTACTTGGCAATGAAAAAGAAAATATGGAGATTCTCAAGATGCTGAACTGTGTATCAAAGCTGCCCTGCCTTGCTCTGGAGACAGAAGCCTTCATTCAGCTGCCGTGGTTTCAGGAGTAGCCTGCAGCCATTCAGGGCCCAAACAGCTTCAGGTACTTCATACCCTTTCCCTCAAGCTGCCTCGCTTCCCACTTAATCATTCATTGCTTTGGGACTGCAGGGGAGAAGGAAAGAAACCTGAAGGTAGAAACCCAGTGTCTAAAGAAATACTGGAGAGAGAAAAAAATTCTCTCTGAAAGCAGGAATGGCAAAAGGCTTGAATCATGGAGCCGCTGTAATTAAAAAACACATAACTAGTCCTTTTCAAATGCGGCTGTTCTACTTAATTGATTTTGCCGCCAGAGGAATAAAATAAATAAATAAAAGGCGCCTTCCCTGTGAATTACTGGAGGCGGCTGAGACTGTTTGAATCTAATTGCTGCAAATGTGCCAGTTTGTTGCTGCTAATAGTTATGATAAAAGGGGCTGTGGGGGTGGGGAGAGGGGGAACACAGGCAGCAGTGTGTGTGTGTGTGTGTGTGTGTGTGTGTGTGAGAGAGAGAGAGAGAGAGAGAGAGAGAGAGAGAGAGAGAGAGAGCTGCTATCCACAGCTGTGCGTAGGCATGGGCTGCTTCTAGGATGGAGGGTTCCCCCCCCATCAGCATAAAGGGTTTCTGCTGAACGCTTTGTATGTAGGCTCTGTTTAAAAGTGTTTTATTCATATTTAATTGCTGGCTTGCTGCAGCTCCCATCTTTAATTACTGTGTAAAAAGTGAGATATAAAAACGCACTTGCATTCAATTTGTTTTCTTTTAATTTCGGCATACATTATGTGCTCCTTGACTGCTGGTCCTTGTGAAATATGGGTAGTGTAGAAGCTGGAGGTGGGCAGACCTCTGCTAAGGGTGCAAGCCAAGGAGTGCCCCAGGGCCGACACAAGCCGCTTGCATCGGCCCTGTACACACAGTGCCGGCGCAATGGTGCTGTTCAGGACCCCCGTGCCAGTGCTATGTCCGCAGGGCCAACACTGGCAGCAGCGCTGGCAGAAGCTGGCACCACACCACTCCTGCACCAGCTGAGTTCGGCTGGTGCAAGAGCGGTTCTGGGCGGAGGGTGGGAGGGCGTTTCTGGGTGGAGTGGGTGGGCTGGCCGGAGGCGTGCTGGCCCAGGGAGGAGCCCTGCTTCTGTCCCCAGGCCACACAGCCCCGATTCGGGCAACGTGGCATCTTCGGCTCTGTGCCTGTTAAATCCATGGAGCCCGTTGGGGCGGCTGGCGCCTACCCAAGGGTAAGGGCGCAAACATGCCCTTGCCCGTGGGAGGCTCCTGCCTGCTCCCAACTTGCTCTGGATATGGCGCAGGCCCGCTGGCCCGTCCGTTTCAGTGCAAGTTAGGGTTGCCCCCTCAGTAAGCCTGGCACTGCTGTTTGACCCCAGACAGCTCTTGGGGTCTTCCCCAACTGCATATGATACCCCAGGGTGAAATGGGGACATTTTCTCAATGGCCTGATGACCACTTGTCCTCGTCTGTTACCCTCCTGCATCGCTGGCTGATCCAGTTCGGCTCCATTGCCAAGCATCCCTTGAAAGGCGTTGTGTGGCTGCTTTCAGTCCTTCCCTGAGTCGACTGTAAGTTCTCACAGTAGGTTGGAAGAGAAGACCGGGGGGGGGGAACCAAAGGCAAAGGAGCCAGGCTGGCTGCAGAATTTGGGGGCTCATGTTGAGGAATATTTATATACAGTACTTCATAACATCCATGAATATTTATATACTTCTTTCAAACAAAAGTAATTCGTGACACAGTTTCCATAGCACCTAAATAAATAGTTCTCTGCCTCCAAAGGGTTTGCAATGTAAAAAAGGGAGAAAAGAGACACCAGCAACAGCCAATAGAAAAGGCACCACACTGAGCGTGCAATCCTGTAATACATGTTGGGCTAACGCTAGCAGCAGTGTCATCCCAACAGCACTGGGCAGAGGCGCCAGCGCACTGCTCCTACACCAGCCAAACTCTGGATCTGGGCGTGGAGAGGGCGGGTGGGCAGGAGGAACTGGGCAGGGGCTGGGGGGCAGTGGTGTCATCTAAATGATTTAACAACAGGTACTCACTTTTGATTGGCACGTGTCGTGACCCGCCCACCGGAAGTGACGTCGTAAGTAAAGCCAGAAGTGATGTCGTGGCAGGAAGTGACATGAAAAAAGCCCTTTTTGAGGCCTCAGACGATTTTAAACTGACCCAACAATTGCAACAGTATTCCACAGCACCCCCAGAACATGTTAAGGAGGCCTGGCATCATGTTAAAGTGACCCAACAGTTCCAAAACCCCAGGGCAGCTCATTTTTCAGTGGCAAGGCAAGGCAAGGCTCTGCTTGCTGCCTTCCTGGCTGAGAACGTGCAGGCAACTCAAAACGTGCAGGAAATTCAAACGTTGCAGGGGGCGGAGTCGATGAGTGGGCGGGTGAATGGGCGGGGCCAGCTGTAATCCTAGAAACCGGTACTCGCGTACCCCCGCGTATCCCCTGCATGACATCACTGCTGGGGGGGCCAATAGGTGTGCTAGCCTGGGGAGGGGGGCGGTGATGGGATATGGCTGGTAGGCCACATCCAAGCCTCTGTCACCAGGCTGCATGCCCCCAATTCGCACCGTGCAGCACCTGCAGGCGCAGATTCGAGGAAACCAAAGAAGACATGAAAGTGCCCTTGCCCCGGGGAGGCTCCCCAGCGCACCAAAGCAGGGCTGGATTTGGAGCAGCCTTGCTAATCCAGCGCAGTTTAGGATTGCACTCTGAGATAGAGACAATTGCTCCCCCCTCTTAAATACAAGAGGGCGCCACTTAGCAAAGGACAGCCAATTGATTGGTCAGTTGCATCTGAGAAAGAGTGGTGTGGTGTACCTGATGTATGTGTCCCAGGCATTCAGCTAATGCTCTCTCCTTGTTCTCTTTCCCCCTCCCACCAGTCCTTTCAGACATCTCAGACGACACATGAGGAATTGTACTGCCCCAGTCCCACGCCTAGGGCCTGGGAAGACTGGAAGCAGCATAGGCCTCGGACATGCTCATTGGTCTGACCTTCCTATACATCGCACACAAAGTGAGAATATCAGTTCGCTTGGCTTGGTGAGCCCTTTACAGACCCCTGGGCTTAAGCGTTTGACACCTAATTGTTTGGCCAAGCTCTTCTGCTTTTAATAGCTACCTGCCAAACAGAAATTCAATAAATGCAATTTGCCCTATTATGTAGATGCAGTGATGGAAAAAAACATGACCTGCTGAAATTTTAGCCTGCTGCGCAGCTGTTAAAGGCACAGGAATTCTGCCAGAAAAAGAAAGCTGACGACTCTGCTTGGGAGGAACAGAGAGGATTGATATGATTTATTTGGTTTATATCCTATGTAACGCGGTCAATATTTTATTTCTGTTTACAGTATTTCCTTTAAGTTAAGGCATGCAGGACATAGGCATTCAGACACAACTACTTGCCACTGGGTTGCCTGCCTGGAGAGCAAAGAGCCAGGCTAGCAATGCAACAATTTGCACAACTGATGGCTAGGGGTGGGGTCTTTTTGGTGATATTTTGTCCCAAAATTTCTTGATTAAAATAGCGAATTGCAGTGTTATGTGTTTTTAATCTTATCCAAATATATTGCAAATTGTACCAAAGGCGCAAGAAATAAGGGTGAATGGCCCAACAAAGGCAAGCAATTACTGGCACACATGCCCCAGCCCGAAATAACTTGCTCAAAAATTCCCAAGCTGCACTCTGATTGCTGCTTGGAGCATCAAGAAACTGTGACTTACTACTTCCATATTCTATTAAAGTCACCCCAGCAGGCACTGTGAACTAGGAACATGCATGTTCATGCAAGTTTAAGCAAGCTTTCTCTTGTTTCTGCCACTCCTCCTCCTGATCCTTTACTGAAAACTATTTGTGGATTCCTCAAAACTGTGTCAAAAATAAATAAAAGTGGTGTTATTTTTGTGAAATTGATGAAAATTTGTGTTACTCTATCAAAATAAGCAAAATCAGTCCTTTTTTTTTTTTTTTGCTTTTTGACCTAAGTTTTGACCTAAATTTTATGTAAACCTATAAAAACCCTTGGCTTTAGAGCCATGCAGTATAAATCAAGATTTCTTTATTCAGGTGAAAACCCTTTTTTTTGCGGGGGGGGGGGGTTGTGTTCTGTGTGATGTTATCAAAACAGACAAAATGTATGATTTTCTCCCCTTGAAGATGGTTATATTCTAATACACGTGATATGTACAGCCTCCATTTCCCCCCTGATTTTTGTGATGCATTGACCAAAGGGTAACAGCACAATCGAAGCATGTGTGCTCAGAAGTAAGTCCCATTAAATTTAATGGAATGGGGTCCCAGGTAAGTACAGTCAGTTCTCTTTATCTGCGGCCTCGCTATCTGCGACCTCACTTATCTTCAAGGGGCAGAGTGGCTATTTTCCTCTGTTCCTTTGTCCTCGTTCTCCACTATGCAGAGACCTTCCAAAGGCTGCAGGGACCTTCAGAATGGCACCTGTGACCAGCAGTGTCCCCTTTAAAATGGACGGCAGAAGCATCTGTTGGCCATGTTTAGGGTCCATGCTGGTTTCAGGTCCCATTCTGAAGATCCCTGCAGCCTCTGGAAGGTCTCTGCTGCACAGAGATCTTTTGGCACTTCCTGCTGCAGTCTGCTGGCTTCCTGAGGGTCTCTGCTGGATTCTTCTGATGGTAGATAAGGTACTCCTTGCACCTAACTCCATTGATTCCATAGGATCAACGATTCACTATCTGCGAATTCGCTATGTGCGAGGATTTCCAGAGTGCAATCCTAACCTGGAGTTTGGCTAGCACAGTTTGGCCAGCACAATGGACACCGTAAAGTATGTCTGGATCACCCTCAGAGCCATACAGACGTGCGCCATCCTCCCTGATTCCGAGAGTTGTCCAAACATGCTTTACCGTGACCCTTGTGCCAACCAAACTGTGCTGGCCTAACCAGGTTAGGTATTGTGCACAGCGGTGTCATCCTGGAGGAACGGCCCAGTATGCCGTTCCGCTAGTTCCGTGGACGGGCCCGGGCCGTGCCGCCTCTCCCGAGGATGGGCGAGCTGCTCCTGGGCCCTCCCGCCCTCCCGCGCGTCCAAATTGCTCTGAAACGAAGCGATTCGAGGC
The DNA here is from genome assembly GCA_029204185.1 of Lerista edwardsae. Taxonomy (NCBI): domain Eukaryota; kingdom Metazoa; phylum Chordata; class Lepidosauria; order Squamata; family Scincidae; genus Lerista; species Lerista edwardsae. Next base: position 14,210 of record JAJKFI010022611.1, on the reverse strand, counting down.
GCAGGGAGGCGTGGCTGGCCTCTGCCATAGGGGCGGAGGGCTGCCAATCATCCGGGCATTCTGGTTCCTGGCGCGCCTGGATGACATCTCTGATTTTGCCCCCAGATAAACTAACCCCAGGGGTTAGTGAGGACTGACTGTATGATTTTACCATCATAATTACACTATCTTTGTAGATGGTGGTTTGCAACTGATGAGAAGAAGGGGGGCTCACAGCCTAGAAATAGGAGACAATAAGGGTTGGGGAGGGAAATCAGGGCAAACAGGGAGAGAATCTAGTGATTCCATGTACTTTGTGGCAACAGGATCTAGGTCACAGAATGTGCCGAAGCCTTCATGGAGAAGGTAAGTTTTAAGGAGGGATTTGAAGGGGCACTGGCAAACCTGGCTGTAAACCCTTGCGGGCCTGACAACTTCCTTTCTTCTTCTGCTTTCAGATTAAAGAGTTGTTCACGAGTTTTGAAGATGCTCCACTGGGGGCTGCGTCCCTGGCTCAGGTGCACAAGGCTGTGCTGCAGGATGGGAGGACAGTGGCCGTGAAGGTCCAGCACCCAAAGGTTCAGGCACAGAGCTCCAAGGACATTCTGCTGATGGAGGTAAAGCAATGCACCTCTCTCCTGCTTCTGCAGAGCCCTTCTTAGCTAATGAAATGAACCGCGGTTACCCTAACTGCAGTCAGGCTGGTCTCCAGAGCGCTTCTGGCACTGCGTGTCTGTTACCTCAGGGAGGCTGCCTTCAGGTTGTTATGACCATGGCACACTAGGCTCTAGGCTTGTCAAATGCTGTGCAAAAAGAAACAACACTGGTACAAGCGTGATGCAAGCAAAGCATTAAGGGCGCAATCCTCAAAGAGCTGTTGGGCGACGCTAGCAGCAGCATTGGCCCAAGGCTGCCCCGCACTGCTTGTGGCTGGCTCAAGAGCAGTTCTGGGTGGGGGGAGGGCAAGTGGGCAGGTGGGAGGAACTGGGTGGGGGTGTGTGGGCGGGGGGGCATTCCAGCCCAGCGAGGGGGGCAGAACTGGGATGTGGCCATTAGGCCGCATCCAAGCCTCCATCCTCAGACCGCGCAGCCCCAATTTGGGCCGTGTAGTGTCCTTGGCGCCTGCTAAATAGCAAGTGTAGGTATGAGGAACCCATTGGGGAGGCTGGAGCAAGGGCGTGAATGTGCCCTTGCCCCGGGGAGGCTCCTGAGCACACCAAAGCTGCGCTGGATACGTGCAGGCTCACCGGCCTCGCTGTTCCAGCACAGCTTAGAATTGCACTCTAAAAGAGGAAACTGTGGGCCCGATCCTGTCCAACTTTCCAGCGCTGATGCAGCTGCAATGCAGCCCCAAGTTAAAGGAACAAACGTTCCCTTACCTTGAAGGGGCTTCCATGACTGCCTCCTCACCACAGGATGCAGCACACACCCCATCAGTGCTGGAAGGTTGGATAAGATCGGGGCAGGATGCAGCTGTTGCAATTTCAGGTTGAGGTTGCGAGTTTGCACAGAATGTTGTCATTGTGTACCAGGGATTGTGACCATACTATTATATTGCTTACACTTTCATTACCTCAGGATGAAACAGAGGCAAGGCTCCTCTCTCAACCCCATTATTATTTATATAGTTATACATAATAACTATAATCAGTCCTCATTATCCACTAGGGATAGGTTTTTGGAAATCCTTGTGGATAGCGAATTCGCAGATAATGAAACATTGATCCTACGGTTAGGTGCAAGGGGTAGCTTATCTGCCAGAAGAATCCAGCAGAGACCCTCAGGAAGCCAGCAGAGTGCAGCAGGAAGTGCCAAAATATCTTCAGAATGGCACCTGTGACCATCATGGACCCCTTAAACATGGCTTACGGGTGCTTCTGCCAGCCATTTTAAAGTGATCAGCGCTGGTCGCAGGTGCCATTCTGAAGATCCCTGCAGCCTTCAGACGGTCTCTGCATAGTGGATAACGAGGACAGAGGCACAGATAACGAGGAAAGTAGCAATTCTGCCCTTGCAGATCAGCAAATTTGCAGATAGCGAGTTCACATATAAACTGTGGCCCACCAATGGGTCATGATCTTTGTGGGGGCAGGTGGTGGGGCACTGTTTTCCATACTGTTCACTTGTGTCCCTCTTGTGCTGCTAGGATTGGTCCCTAATCCTCCTCCTCAGTTATTTGGTGCAATTTTATGTTGAAATACATGGAACTGCTGCCATCTCATCTAATTTAGGGCCCAATCCTATCCATCACTGGTACAGCCATGCAAACAGGGCACATGTGCTGCATCATGCAGTGGAGGGCAATCATGGATGCCTCCTCCAGGTAAGGGCACATTTGCTCTCCTATCTCGGGGCTGCATTGTGACTACACCCCCAATGGAAAGTTGGGTAGAATTGGGCCATTAGCCTTTAGTGCTGGGTTCCTGTCCGCAGTGCATTACCACCAAGTTGGTCATTCAGGATCTCTTTGGAAACTGACCATTTGATTGTTGGGTTTCAGTTCCTCATTCGGGCTGTGAAGCAGATCTTCCCAGACTTTGAGTTCATGTGGTTAGTGGAAGAAGCTAAGAAGAACTTGCCTCTGGAGCTGGACTTCCTTAATGAGGGGAGGAATGCTGAGAAGGTGGCCCACATGTTCAAATGCTTTGATTTTCTGAAGGTAAGATGTGTGTATATGTGCACATATATGCATCCATGTGCATATGCTCATGGCACAGAAGTCCATGCATATGCAGTTGACTGCAGGCCTGGCATTGTGTGAGAGACAGTACATAGTTAATTTAATGTGTGGTCAGGAAAATCTAAGAATTTGATTTGAAAGGTTTCCAGGTTTTTGCTTAGGACGCAATCCTATGCAGCACTGGAATGGCGAGGCTTAGGACGCAATCCTATGCAGTGCCATATCTGATGCTGCATAGGAGAGGCTGGAGCCCCCCCCCTCACGGCAAGGGAGCATTCGCTCCCTTACCAAAGGGGAGGCTCCAGCCTGCCCTATGTGCTCCTCGGATCTGCGCCCGCTAAAGAACAGGCACAGATCCGAGGAGACCGCACGGCCTGAATTGAGGCTTCGTGGCCTCGCAGACGTGCTTAGGATGTGGCTGTAAGGCCACCTCCCGAGCCCGCCCACGTCCCCCCCAAGTCCCCCCCCGTCTCCCTCCCTCCCCCCATTCCCAGTCCCGATATGGGACAGAGCCTCCCTTGCGCCAACTGACTTCGGTCGGTGCAAGAGAGGTTCTTCATTGGCGCTCTGAAGCCAACGCTACTCGTTACATTGGCTTCAGAGTGTTAGTGCCAACACAGGGTGTTTCTCGGTGCCCTCAAGTTGGCACTAAGCGCTCCATGAATTCTAGGATTGGGCTGCCCGTTTGAACTTGCTCTTAACTTATCTTAACTGCTGGGCCATCAGAAGGCATCTTTCATGAATTTCCTCAAAATAATGGTGAACTGGCTTAAAGCTGTCAGAGCAGAGTGAAAGGAAATGAATTCAGGAGGAAAGAAGTCGGGGAGTGGAGAAAGAAAGAGATCTACATAAGAACATAAGAAGAGCCCTGCTGGATCAGGCCAAAGGCCCATCTAGTCCAGCTTCCTGTATCTCACAGCGGCCCACCAGGTGCCCCAGGGAGGCATGAGACAACAAGATGCTTGCGTCCTGTTGCCACTCCCTTGCACCCGATACCAGTAGCCCACCACCTTTGTAAGGAGGTTGCACAATCCATCATTGCTTATAGCCCACGATGGACCTTTCCTCCAGAAATCTGTCCAATCCCCTCTTAAAGGCATCAAGACCAGATGCCATCACCACCTCCTGTGGCAAAGAGTTCCACAGATTAACTACCCACTGGGTAAAAAAGTACTTCCTTTTATCTGTTTTAACTCTCCCAACCCTCAGTTTTAGCGGATGCCCCCTGGTTCTGGTGTTTTGAGAGAGGGAAAAGAACATCCCTTTATCGACTCTATCCCTTCCATGCATAATCTTGTATGTTTCAATCATGTCTTGTATGTTTCAATCATCTACCACACTATATAACAAATAGAAAAGCTTGTATTCTGTGATATTTTGTCAATAGTATATATCTGTGCACGCACCCTTTATTTTATTTACTTACTTATAGCTGTTATACCCAACTGTCCACAAAAAATGGTGTCTGAGCAAATAGAATGATTCAGATAAAACAGTAAACAACAAAATGTATATGTAAGACATGAGTGCTGTACAGGAATATCATTTGCTTTACCTTGAGTAGTAGAGTCATGCATACTATATATCCATGCATACTGTATTTCTTCAGCAAGCGTATGCATACAGATGTGCACAAGCATCTTGTTGTACACCAATCACAACTCCTATGTGGGTGCTGCACTTTCCAATGGCCATTGCTGAGCAGTGACTGAATGTGGGTGAGTGGGGGGGACACAGTGCAGCCAAACTGGTCCTCCACAGAAGCCTATAGCAGTCTTCACACAAATGCACCTGTCAGGGTCACACCTTGTCAAACAATCATTGGTCCCTGTTCAAGAGCAACATTGCATCACTTGGACCCTTGGGTCAGGTTCCCCCACTGCAAAAGTGGTGGCACTTCTAGTTGTTTAAAATATTTATCAAAGTTCGGGGACGTTGTTCCTGGTGCGCCAATGATGATAGGCAGGCACTGTTGTATGCTTAAGCCACAGTCTAGTAGTTTCGAGGCACAGTTCATAATACTTGTCCATCTTTTCAGTTTCTTTTTCAACCACCTGGTGATGGCAACATCAATAAGCATCACAAATCAGGTGTCGTTGTCGATTAGTGTGATGTCAGGTGTATTTGCTGTGACACGTCGATCTGTTTGAATCCTAAACTCCCACAAGATCCTGACTTTCTGATTTTCCAGGACCTTTTCAACCCCATTCATATCCATTCATTTTTCGGACAGGGAGATCATTCAGAGAAAAAAATCCAAAATGAAAAATGGGTCCAAAATTTTAAAAATTGGGAACTTCCAAAATAAATGGGGCTCTGAAACAAAATTGCCAGCATTTATACAAAACGCAGAGCCATGTGTGAACACCACAACTGCAAACTGATGTAGCAATGAGAGATTCTGTTTGTCTGCAGAAGCACTCGTGTAATTTGTTGCTGCCCTTTCAGAAATCTCAAGGTGAATGTTTCTCACGCACATCCTCCAAGCTACATATGAATGTAGCAAGTGTTGAAGTGTGCAGAGCCTCTTGGCCATCCTCTCCTAAGCTCTGTAGGTGGGACAGCCCTTTCCAAACTTGGAAACAGTTCTGTGACGCCTGCCAAAGTCCTTCAGTGCTTAAAGATAAGCAGTCAGGCCTTAAAAAGGGCACAAAAGGCCAAAGGCTGATGGTTTGCTCTATGTGAATGTTTATCAAGAGCCTTGCATCTTGGAGAGCTGTCTCCATTGCTGCCGTAACAATGAGGAGAGTGTGGAGCAAATCCCCATGGAGACAGCCAATCATGTCCTTGCTGGGTTAAAGAGCCTCTGCAGTATCGATTCAGGGAATAACAACAAATTGCTGCAAAAATGGCTAAGTAATAGATTTCCCCTGTCCAGCCCGTCGATTCCAAGACGTTTTCATCAACCCCAACGGCAACAAGGGAGTTGGGTTCCTATATAAATAATTTTTTCCCCACCCACCCCCAATACCACTGCTGGGAAGTCGATTTCTTGCTGTGAACCCGGTTGAGCTTGTAAAGCCAGAGATAAATTGTTTCCATGCGCAGGCAGCAGGGCCAAACGTCTGTGCATAATTTAACTTCGCCAGAGACTTTGACTTTGTGCAAGTGAGACTTATGCACAGCTTAATAACTGCCATTGAGTGGTCTTGTAAATTTTGAGATGGGGATAAATGTTGACTCAGGGTTAAAATAAGCTACAGCTTTCGGGATAAATGGATTTAAGAGCCAGTGGGCAATAACAGCCGGGGCTGGAGAAACTAGTAGAGGCAGGGTCTGCATGCATTGACTCTTGTTTTGTTGTTTTGTAAATCTAAAGCACAGACGAACCTAGAGATGGTTCAAGGGGTACATTTTTCACACTGGACATAAAGTTTCTTATGATTTCGTGTTTCTGGAATATGTTGAAAGCTTGTAGATTTTGGTGACATTGTTGAGAAGCAAGAGTGTTTTTGACCAAAATTAAGACACAATGGACGAAACTATAAAGTTTCTGAAATGTTTGAGCCATGGGAAAAATGTTCCTTCTCCCCTCCTTTTTTTTTAAGCTTCCTTCCCGCCCCATAAACTGACAGCAAAAAAGCTGGCTTGGAAATTCTCCATTTCTGGTTTCAGATGTGACCACCCTGAAGCCCCCACTGACTTCGTAACAATTTCTGCATATCATACTTGTTTCGGGAAATAGTATCCATAACTATTGAGAAAAAGTTTAACCGGGGGGGGGGGGGGAGCTAATCTAGGGACAATGTTTGCTTCTCTCCCCCAATTCCATTTAGTCCTAAAGTGGGTTTCACAGCTCTATTAGGGGAGAAAGAACCCATGGCGCTAGTGTCAAATCCCTCAGACATTGCTGAATATATGAACTCTCCATGCACAAAACAAGGATGCTGTTTATTCTCCTTCTCCAGTGGCGCTGGAGTGGGAGCAGTCATTAGTTCTGAGAAAGCCCCTTCTCTTTCACGGCTAAGACTTTCATGGCTGGGTGAATCTAAAACATATTCAAAATGTTTCCCAAGGCTTCAATACTGTGAGATTTACCCTATATACTTGTGTATAAGTCGATGTCATGGATAAGTCGAGGACACGTTTTCAGCAAAAAATAATAGAATTTGCTGTGTCCCTTGGATAAGTTGGAGGAATTCTTTGAAAATGACTTAGCAGTAATTGTTCTGAGGCAGCAACAAAATGCCAACCAAAAAAAATGGAGCCATTTCACTTTCTTCTGAGACAGCACAGAAATGGAGCTATTCTCAAACAAGAAGGAAGAGAGATGAAGTAGGTGCTTATGAGAGTTGTAGGCTTTGTGAGGAATACAGTCCATTACTTCCATAGCAGCAGCCCTTGAAACAACTACAATTCCCATCAGCACCTTCACCTTTCTGCCTGTTTGGAGAAGAAGGAAAATGGCTACTGTATTTTTGCTTGCTGTCTGTTAGTTCCCGAGAACAATTACAGGTGAGTAAAATTGCTCCTTTTTTCTACCTCCTACTTTCTGCTTCTTAGCGCAGCCCCTCCCAGCAGCTGCTAGAAGCTTAATTAACCATATTGACACTTGTATAAGTCTATGTTTTCGGGGTCAATTTTCAGGCATAAATGTTTAGACTTATATATGAGTATATAGTACCTTATGTATATATTACCCTGTCCAATGTTTCACTTTCTCCTGTGGAAAGCATTTTCAGGAGTGCCACACCAGCCCCCGCCAGGCAACGACCCCGTAGGGAGGAGGCACTTACCGGGCGGGAGACTGGGACGTTAAGACCCCCTGGCTAGGCTCAGAGAACGTCCTGTCAGCTTGGGATGACTCTCTGAGTAGGGGTGAGATCCTGCAAAGGCCAGGCTCAGTCTCACAAGAGCCTGGCCTGTCAACGAGACAGGAAGGTGAGGAGATAGGGGGTGCTGGCGAGGAGCTCATAAGGCGCCTGGGCAGCAGAGAGGGAGGTTGCTCCTCTGATCTCTGCAGAAGTGGACCAGGACGAGCAGCCTCGGGGCAGACAGTCCTCCTTCCTGGAGACAAACCCTGAATGGGGCGAACCAAGTCCCACACTTGAGCAATTGGGGAGCAATTGAGGAACCCCTCAGGCCCTCAGAAGGGGAACCCCATGGGCAAGACCCCTGAAGGAGAGAGGAGAGCCAACAACCGGCCTGATTGGGAGGCAAGCGTGGTCCTCCGCCCGGCGGGACACCAAACCATGTCCAGGACCGGCAACCCAAGACCAAGGGACCCTTTGGGTAAGGCACCCCCTAGAGCCTCAGAAAGGACAGGGAGTGGCAAACGAGCCCCGCTGCTTGCCAACCCAGGCGGAGTGGGGAAAGAGAGGCCAACCCTAGGGATACCAGAGGTGGCACTCCCATTGACTGTGGGGTATGCACAGCAGGGCGTTTGAGCCATGGGAAAAATGTTCCTCTTCCCCTCCCTTTTTGTAGCTTCCTTCCCACCCCATCAACTGACAGCAGAAAGGCTGGCTTGGAGATTCCCGTGACATAACGTGGAACCCCACATGAATGTAAAGACTTGTACCAAAATAAATACCTTGCGGCAAAGCTGTTGGAGTTAGTCCATTGTGTCATTCCGCCAAGAGGCCGCCCAGGCCCACCGCCAGCGTATCGCCACCCTCCCTTCACCCAGGGGCAAGTGCAGCCCACCCCAGGGTCCCGTGACAAGGAGGTGATAAGGCATTTTGTATGCTCACTGTTCTGAATAGCATCTTTTCTTCAGGTAGCTCAAGTTGATGTCTAATTGGCTCACCTGATAGCTGGCCACAGGCTTCCTTGCCAGCTCCTGCTTGAATTTTAAATGCATTCCCACACCTTTTTTGGCTGTTCCTCATTATCACTATTTCCTAGGTGGGGTTTTCCTGAACGGTTTTTCTTTTTTTAAATTCTAGTGTGTTTAATTAATTAATCAGCTCCTATTGATTGATGAGCAGGGTCCTCCCACATATGACACCAAAGGAAGGAGGCTCCCCTCAGCTCTTGGGCCATTCTTGACTAGAGAGCAGCCAGACTTCAGGGGTCTGCCTTTGCTTATTAGTAGACATTGAGACACTATTAGCCCTCCCTCTCCCTCGCAGAATGGTACACACTTTGAAGGGGGAGAGTTATGGAGAAAGAGAGCAATCTAGTGTGGGGTCTGCCTTGTATTTTTTGTTGTTGTGCCTCTCCATACACCTCTACACAATAAGGAAGGAAACTAGCACTCAACCAGCAATGGCTGGAAATCAGACCTTGGACATGGCATGATATGATATTCTCCTTCCCTATTTTCCGTATTTTCAGGCTTGGAATGCGGGTCAGTGGCCGCCTGGCCGCATTGTCTTAGGGAAGGTAGGCAGAATGGGAAATTCTCAGATTTTAAAATGTGTCACATCTGCAGTCAGGGCCTTAATCATCCCCCCCCAGAATTCCTGTGAGGAATATCCTATTTGTGAGACGGTTTCTTCCCCTCCCCATGCCACTGCTGCTGTTATGGCCTGAGGGATTGCGCATAGTGCTTGTCGGCCTGGCCGCAGCTGTGCTGAAAGTGACACCGCTGAAATACAGATTATGATTATTTCTTGCTTAGAAAACACTGTATGTTCAGTGCATAAGGAATGCAGAGGCATGGGTCCTCTCTGGCAGAACTGCCTCTGTGATTCAAGGCGCAATCCTAAGCAACACTGGAATGGCGAGGCCCACGTGCCTGCGCCATATCCAACGCTGGTCTGGGGAGGCTGGGGCAGCTTTCCCTTATGAACTCCTCGGATCTGCCGCACGGCCCCCCTAACAGGCTCAGGATTTGGCCTTATGGCCGAATCCCAAGCCCGCCTTCCTCCCAGGCCGGCATGCCTGCTGACCCGCCCACAGCCTGCCCAGTTATGCCCTCTTCCCTCCCATTCCCTCCCTTGCACCAAAATGGCACCTCCCCTGCGCCTGCTGGCGTCGGCTGGTGCAAGGGAGGCGCAGCGTGGGCACAACTGGACTGGTGCTGCAGTGCTGGTCTCGTTGCCTTAGCGCCGATGTGGGGGTGCTGCTTGGTACCCACGCGTCGGCGCTAATGACGTCGCACCGACGCTATGATGTACTGTCGGCGCGATGGGCAGTGTTGGATTGCGCTGTCAGAGACATACATGGCAGCCTCTGAAAGGATTTCAACACCTACGTACCCAGTGAGGTCAGTGCAGTGCACAGCTTTTCCATGTGGCAGTGGCATTGTGGAGACAAGTCTTCATTCACTAGCTGTTGCCAGTGATTGAACCTGGGATCTCATGCATGGAAAGGATGAGGTGTTCCACTGAGCAGTGGACCCTCATTTAGGATAGGAGATGATAAAATTGATTTGCAGAGATGGAGGTGAGCAGAGAGGGGGATCGACGGCATTGCCCTTGCCTACTGGAAAACCCATCCCAGTGGTCCAGCCCAAGGCTATCCAAGTCAGCAGTGGGACTTGAACCCAGGTCTCCATGATATGGTGCCAGCTCTTCTCTTTACCAGGGTAGCTGGTTTAGTCATACATGTTTACAATTGATTTGCTGATGAAATGGAGTCCAAGCAACAGAATTGACTAGGCAAAAAGGCTGATGATAGCATAAGCTATAGCTTGATCTGCACTTTGATTATTGGCAGGGGGGTGATTTCTGCCTTTAGACTCCCTTAGTCTTTCCCTGTTTCTCTTCAGTAGGAAGATTCAATCTCTGGTCTGCCATTCCAGAACTTTCCAATTGCAATAAATCTGTTTTAAAGGACTAGGCAAAATCAGACACTATGCTTAATTACACCCGCATTCCTTCCTCTGCTTAGAGAGGGAATACAAGAGAGCCCTAGATTAGTGCTCCAGGTTTGAGGGTTGAAGAACTGGAGAGAATTCACAACACATCTGACTGTTAACAGGTATGATGTATGGTTTCAGAAAGCTAGAACAAATACCACGATGTTGGGGAAAAGTTACTACAGTACCACAGGGTATGCTATATACCAGTGGTTCCCAAACTGTGGGTCAGGAGCCAATTTCAGGTGGGCCATGAAGCACCTAGAGCAGCCATATTGAAAATAGGGAAGATGGGATGCTGGAAGGGGGAAGGGCTGTGTAACTGTTTTGCCTGTGTCAAGGTTATAAATATGCTTTTTCCTTTCTGATTCACTTTGCTATTGGAAAATAGTTAAGAAATAACCCTATTGCTGCATTCTTAGGAAAGCAGCAGGCTGTGGCGTCACGCAGCACTTCCTGCACTTCCTGTCATGACGTCACTTCCGGTGAGTCCTGGACATATTGCCATTCTAAAAAGTGGATCCCGGTGCTAAAAGATCAGCTATCAGGGTCACTGACTGCACCCCAGCCTACTTTAAAAAAATCCACAAGCCTTTACGCCTGCCTTTGTAGAGAATGTTTGCTACAAGCATGACTGTGCAGAATGACTACAAGCATGACTGTGCAGAATCCTGGAAACTCTCCACTGGGGGCGCAATCTTATCCAGCGCCGGGGTAGGAGTGTCAGCCAGTCAGCATCCTATCCAGCGCTGGGCAGGTGGAGGATGGAGCCTCCCTGCAGCAAGGGAGTGAGCGCTCCCTTACCGGAGGGGAGGCTCCAGCCTCCCCAAGGTGCTCCTCGGATCTGCACCTGCTAAAAAGCGGGTGCAGATCCAAGGAGACCGCGCGGCCCGAATTGGGGCTGCGCAGCCTCCCTGATGGGCTTAGGATGTGGCTGTATAGCCACCTCTCAAGCCCATCCATGTCCCGCCCAAGTCCCGCCCCCGCCTCCCTCCCTCCCGCCAATCCCCATGAAGCCAACCGGCTTCGGTCAGCGCGAGAGAGGCTCAGTGCGGGCGCAGCAGGGCCGGCGCTGGTCCTGTTGCCTTAGCGCCGATGCAGGGGTGCCGATCGGGGTGCAGGGGTGTCGTTACGCTGATGCTGTGCGGGGTTTCGGATTGAGCTGTGAGTCTCTCATTTATCTTTCTGGCTAGCATCTGCGATACAATCCCATTAGGCATCTGGCTGGCTTCTAGAAAGAGACTGCTGAACTAGATGAACCTTTAGACCCTGTAAGGCAGAGCTTATGTGGAGGCTCATCTCTGGTGTGTGTGGCAGACCTGGCAGTGCATCTCTCATCTTTCAGCACCCGGCAAAGGCCTTTTTATCTGGACATTGGTGTTGACTCCCCTTTTCAGTCTGTTGCTGTTTTTCGTTTTGTGTTTACAGCGAATATTGTAAAACTATTCTGTATTTGTTGCATTTATTCTATGTAAGCTTGATGTCATTATTTTATGGTTTTATTTCTTTACCTGGGAAACGAAGGGCAAGATATTAAACTGCATAAGCAAACCATCCAGGCAAAATTGCCTGTGATTTGGATTCTTTCTCAACATCCACCCTTCAGCATTTCAGCCCCGTGAAAAGTTGTGGTATAGTGGCTAAGATGCAAACAGGAGACTTCCTGTGTACTCACTAGATGGCTGTAGGCAATCTACTCCCTCTCAGCCTCAGCTGCAATTTGAGGATAACAGTGCTTTTGGCCCAACCCTGTCAGGGGCCTATGCCATGATCCCCTGCCGTAGGCCCGTTGCGGCAACGAGAAAGCTGCACTGCTGGCAGAAGTGGGCAGCAGTGCCATTCACGCACCAGACTCATCTGGACTCTGTGCTCTGTTGGCCCATGTAAGGAAGTGGAGGGTGCAGGCTGTGGGCAGTTTGGGGAAGGTTTGGGGTGGGGAGTGAGCTGGAGAGGGTGGATCTCGGTAGCAAAGGTGCACACTGGATCCTATCCCCCATTTTTCCAGCCTGCCCCACCCCTTTCTCCCCTTGGACTTATGCCAGTAAAATAGCTGGTGTGGGTCCAAGGAGACCCATTGGGGACAGAAGGCCTACCAAGGGATAAGTAAAAAAGTTTTTTTTTACTTCTCATTGGCCTTCTGGTCACACACACACACACACACACACACCCCAAGCAGGCAGAGCGCACTTGGTGCGGCTGCATGCTACTGTGAGGGACAGGATTGGGCTGTCATTTTTATGACAAGGTTGTTGTAAGAATTGTATCAAGATAATACATGTGGTGCATTTCACATACTCAAATGGTGCTTTAAATTAACATCCTTTTTCATGTGCTAAGTGCTCCAGCTGCTGCTATGTAAGTTCTGAAAAGCACACAAACAACAAAATGGGGTTCAGTATTGAAGGTGAAAAGTTTAATCATGCTGAGTTGTTATAAGACAATTGTTAAGAGCCTCATTTCTGCTACCTTGAAACAGCTGGGTGTTCTTGGGTGGTTTTTTTTAAACATTTCTTGAGAAGTTCCCTATTTGCTGATATGTAGCACCTAGCAACAGTTTTATTGGTCCTTTTATTATTTACTATTGCATTTATGTGCTTGTGTTTTACAGTCATGTTTGTGATTGATTGCTGCTGGCTGTTTTTAACATTTATATCTACATGATATTTATTTTGTATTTTATAGTTTTATTTTAGATGTATTTTGGGTGTATTTTTAGATGTATTTTTAGCTGCTTTGGGTGCACTTTGTTAGAAAAGTGGTGTAAAACTGCTGTCTGGAGGCAGTTGGGGGCTGGATGCGGGCGAACAAGCTGAAATTAAATCCGGATAAGACAGAGGTGCTTTTGGTTCGGAAATCCACGGCTCGGGTATTGGACTATCGTCCTGCTCTGAATGGGGTCGCACTTCCTCTGAAGGAGCAGGTTCGCAGCTTGGGGGTTCTCCTGGATTCACAGCTACACCTGGACTCCCAGGTGGCGGCTGTGGCCAGGGGAGCCTTTGCTCAGCTTCGGCTGATCCGCCAGCTGCGGCCGTACCTGAGCTGTGCGGACCTGGCCACTGTGACCCATGCCCTAGTGACATCTAGATTAGATTATTGCAATGCGCTCTACATGGGGCTGCCTTTGAAGACGGTCCGGAAATTACAACTAGTACAGAACGCGGCGGCTCGGGTGGTTGCTGGAGCACGTCGGTTTGACTCTGTCGAGCCGCTGCTTCGGCGACTACACTGGCTGCCGGTTCTGTTCCGGGCCCAATTCAAAGTGCTAGTTTTGACTTTTAAAGCCCTTTACGGCTCGGGTCCGGGGTATTTGAGGGACCGCCTTCTTCCATATAATCCAACCCGTACTCTTAGATCATCTGGGGGGGCCCTCCTGACTGTGCCGCCACCAGGAGAAGTGAGAGGGGTGGCGGCCAGGAAGAGGGCCTTTTCGGTGGTGGCCCCCCAACTCTGGAACACCCTCCCCTTAGAATTGAGAACTGCTCCCTCTTTGTTTATATTTCGGCGGGGGCTGAAGACCTTTTTATTCCAAAAAGCTTTTAATTGTTGACAGGCTGGCTGGTTATTATAACCCACGGGGCTTGTTGTTTTTATATTGTTTTTAAATTTTTTTTTAATTGTGTTCTTAATTTTTGATTGTATTGTTTAATTCTGTTTTAATTGTTTTTAAATGTGAATTGTTATATTGTTTTTATATCTATATTGTAATGCCGCCTTGGGTGCCTTCGGGCACAATAAGGCGGGGTACAAATCTAATAATAAATAAATAAATAAATAAATAAATAAATAAATAAATAAATAAATAAA
>JAJKFI010022601.1:0-11872 GCA_029204185.1 Lerista edwardsae | reverse complement strand
TGGCTTATCCAGTGTATCTAACATTCTTGGGCACGCCCACTGGCCTGCCCACCCCCACCCAGAACCGCCCGCCCTCCTCCCAAAACTGCCCTTGCGCCAGCCAAGTTCAACTGGTGCAATGGCGGCTCAGCGCCATCACTCTTGGGCCAATGCTACTGCTAGCGTTGGCCCAAGAGCTCTTGAGCCAATGCGGGGTGCCAGTCAGCGCTCCCGCATCGGCCCTAGTGACGTTTCACTGACACTATCATGTAGCGTCAGCACAACGTCCTTCTGTGGAGTGCGCCCTCAGTTGGCTTTTCTTCATCACCAAAAGAATATTTTGACTCAAGTTAAAAATGATCACTGACTGCCATGTGCCCTTCTGAGAGGCACAGCTCTTTGCCAGGTTTCCTTCCACCACCTCTTGACCGCCATTTATTTTCCTTTTGTGAATATTGGTTCAGTGTAACCTGTTATGAATACCTGAGCAGTCACAGGAAATTACAGGAAAGTAATTATGCTTGCCTAAATAGTAGCTATTTCGGTCTTTTCTCTTTTGTCCCAGGGTAGTACACGGTGCAATCTGAAGATGCTTGTGTGGGCAGAAATTGGAGAACAGCAAAGAAAAAAAATAGTTTAAATAGCAACCCCCAAATGCTACTACTAACTTTCAAATGTACTCAATTGCCATTAAAGGCTGCAATTGTACAAAATCTATTTGCCTATGTAGTAAATGCATTGGGTTGCTGGGAGGTCACAATTGTAGTCTGCTGGGCACACTGCAAGATGCTAGCTTTGAACTACAGAGGTACACACTGTTTCAACTTGGAGCACATAGAGACAGATTTCTCACCTCCACCCATTACATTATCTGCAATCCTTTAAGAGTGCCTTTATTGTCCTCTCTTTCTTTTATAAAGCAAACTGGTACTTTTGGATATCTTTTCCAAAGCTGCATGGATGGACAGGTGGAGTGATGTGCAATCAGATTGCATAATCATTACACAGACAAGCAGCCCCAAGTCTTTCTTCTGGCTCAGACGCTTTTGAAGCCAAGCCCAGAAAAGCCAGGCAGCAATTTCCATGATCACAGTGACATTGACTCCAACTGCTGTGATCACAGCCACGATTGCCTTCTCTGTGATAACTGCGTCACACAATTAGTTCATGCTGGCATGCAACTGCCTGAGACAGTTCATGTATATGTGTTTTCATTCATTTGTTCATTTATACAATGCTATTCAGCACAAGCATCCAGAATGGCATACAATTAAAATAAAACAATGCAATGAAATACCTTAGCAAAATAATAAGAATAGGAATGAGGAATAGGAATGAGGAATCAGAATCGGAATGAGGAACAGGAATGAGGAATAAGAAGAAGAAGAAGAGGAATAGGAATGAGAAGCAGAAGCAGAAGCAGAAGCAGAAGCAGAAGCAGAAGCAGAAGCAGAAGAAGAAGAAGAAGAAGAAGAAATGGAGAGATGTCAATAACCGCCCAATCCTAACCAACTCCCTAATTCAACTGCACCAATGGAGCATGTGCTGCATCCTGCAGGGAGATAGTCCTAAGGGCTTCCTTGAGGTAAGGGAACATTTATTCTCTTACCTCGGGGTAAGCCTCCACTGCCCCAATGGGTCTCCTTGGATTTGCACTGGCCGTTTTGCTGGCGCAGAACCAAGGAGACTGAGGACACAATCCTAACTAACTTTCCAGCACCAGGGTAAGGGCAATTACATTCCCTGACCTTGAAGAGGCCTCCGTGACTACTACTCCACTGCAGGATGCAGCATATGCCCCATTGGCACAGCTAAGTCAGTGCTGGAAAGTTGGTTAGGATTGCGCCCTAAGGAAGAGAGAGAAATGGGGATAGGATCCTGGCGCATGCTGGTGCTGCTGGGATCCACCCCCTCCATCCACCATTCCACCTCTCACCCACCCCCACCCAGACACTCCCCTTTTCCTGCCCCTAAGTGCTGTGTTCTTCCCATTGCCCATCCCCTATGCTTGCTTACCTGTGTTGCCACCGGTAGCTGCAGTGACAGTGGGCCTTCGAGAGTGCCGCCATTTGCGGTTCTGGTCCTGGAATGCCCCATAAACCAAAATTAAAATGAAAGATGCTGGAATGGCCAAACAAATTAAAAATGCTTTGCCTGAAATTGGAATAACATTGCAGCTGGTGCCAGGAGAGCTCCTCCAGGAATGTTATTTCAACTGCATCAGTTTCTAGTTTATAAATGTAGGTGTGTAACTATTTAAAGACTGGTGGGGGAGTTTTATTATGCGTTTTTCTGTGATTTTATTAGGTACCAGAAACCCAGAGCATACTAAATTCTCCTGGCCAGCAGTTGTATCATCCATGCTTCTGATCTGCACATTCTTAATCATTTTGGGTATCCGAAAATGGTGTCAATATCAAAAGGAAATGTAAGTATAACGAAGCTCGCATCATTTTTTGCGCTCTAAACGTAAACACATTATTGAGAAGGATGTTCTCTTCAAAGCAATGGGATTCATCTTGAGTAATTCTATGTAGGCTGAGGAGGTTATAATTCAGCATTCTAGAAATCACAGTTTCCGAGGGCGCAATCCTAACCAACTTTCCAGCACTGACATAGCTGTGCTAAGGGAACATGTGCTCCATTCTGCAGTGGAGTAGTAGTGATGGAAGCCTCCTCAAGGCAAGGGAGTGTTTGTTCCCTTACTTCGGAGCTGCATTGTCCTTACCCCGGTGCTGGAAAGTGGGTTAGGACTGCACCTTGAGTTCCTTCGACTTAAATCAGCAGTCTCTAAATTGGAGACAGCTGCGGCAGGGAAAATCATCCCCAGTACAAACAGCACTTTGTGTTCTGCTGGGGCTCCGTGAATGACTCCAACTACAGCTCCCAAGGATTGTCGCAACTAGCCACCCATGTGTGGAACGCCAGGCTTGCTGGGGTGGCAGACCCCAGAAGCGGCTGGGCACAACAACCCCTGAGAGCTGTAGTTGGGGTCTTGGCGGTGTCTCCGGTGGAACACAAAGTGCTGCTCACGCCAGAGATGGAACAGGGAGGGACCAGATCCAGAGCCCCCTGACTTAAATGGAACTCAAACGGTTGTATGCATGTCAGTTGTGGCGAGACGACATCACAATGGAAAAACTGGAAGACAAAAATAGTCATACTGCTTAAACCCCTAACCTACTTTTCTCCTAGCCTCGTATTTATAAGAATGTCATTATTATTGTTCATGGTGAATGAGAATGAAGCATGTTGGCAGTTGCCATATATATATACACACACACACAAAGAAGTGTGATGCATAATATAAACAATTTCGGTTCATGTCAGCTCTAAGAAATGTTAACATTTCACATACAGTAAATTGCCATGCTGTTGAAAATGTGTGGAAACATCTGAAAATGCACAGTTGCTCTAATAATCTACTAAAAAGAGCCATCCAATGGTCATTGCATTGACTGAATATATATGTTGGCACTTCCCCATCTGCACCCAGTTATTTTGTGTGACTTGCCTACAGCTGGCTTGGATTCAGTGTCTTCTAAACACCCACTAACATGGACATGAAGTTGGGTAATACAAGTTGATTGATCCTCCCAGTACTCAAGAAGAATAACCATAGGATTGCCTACACCACTACATAATTACTTCCAAATCCTCCCAGATGGCTTATCTTTGTGTTCCAGACTCTATAATACTGTTGCCTTGGTCCTTGCCAAAACAAAATCTGTGAAACAGCTATGTTGTCAGTGCAATCCTATACCCCCTTAGTGCCGGTGCTGCGCTCTTGTGCCGGCCGAACACTGTTGCAAACGTGTCATAAAGTGCATCCACATTGGCGCTATGGCGTTCAGCCAGCTCAAGCGGCAACACCAGTGTTTGGGCACCGCCGCGACTGTCAGCAGCGCCGGCTGTGCACCAGTCAAGTGCCGGCATCACTCAGTCGGCGCAGGGCCTCCGTGAGGGCGTTCCAGAGGCATTCCAGGGGCGTAACTGGGCAGCGCAGTGGGCGGAGACGGGGGTTGTGACATGGTTGTGACGCAGAATGGCCGTAATGCCAAATCCTAACGCCAGTTCCCAGCTAGGGCGGCCCCATTTTTGGCCGCTCCTGTCCACATTCCTCTGCGCCAGGTATTTTGCCGGCGCAGATCCGAGCAGGCCCATAGGGTGACTGGGGCTTACGCGGGTGCAAGGGGAAAACCTCCCCTTGTCCTGCACATTGCTGCTGCCTCCGAATGAGCCTTGGGATATGGCCCTGCTATGTCAGCCTTACTAGGCCGGCATAAGGTAGGATTGCGCTCTGTATGATATATGCATACCTATGGATCCTGTGATGGATTATCAAAATCATGTGTTGACAACCGAAGTCAATCTCCATAGCTATCATGTGATTAATTACTGTACAGTAGGTGGTAAATCAAGTCATCAGCTGCAATCGTGCACATATTGTTGCACCTGGTAGACCTACAGAAGTCAACAGAGTTATTATGTGTTACACTCCCTGTGCCAACATTCCTGTTGGCCATACCACCACCAGCCCACTCCCCGGCATTGGAACATTCTGCGATTTCCTACAAAGGGAAGCACAGAACGCACAGAAGGTACCACTGTGTGAAATGTGGGCCATGGCCAGCTGGCACTTTTGTGTAGGGATGGACTGATCTCTCTCTTCTATTCCATTCAATATCATGTGGCTTCCTTTAATTTTTATTCTTTGACTTCTGCTTTTTTTCTCTTCTGCCAAAAATGCCCACATTATTTTCCCTTCACAGAAAAAGGATATGTTTGTTTAATGTGTGTCAGTGGCATCCCTACAGGGGGTGGTGGAGCTCCTTTTGCAAGGAGCCTTACCTTGTGGTTGAATTGCTCCTTTCCTGCTCCATTCAGCCAATCCTCATGGGGAAAAGCAACTTTCCTTGCTTACTGGCTACAACAGCAAGGGAGAGGAGGGATTTACATCAGGGTAAGGCTCCTTGCAAAACTTAAAGCTCCCAGGCTTATAAATGTATGTTTTCAGGGGTTTTCACATGTGTGCTACCAAACATCTATGTTGCAAAGTAAATATTTCAACCTGGGATTTTATGCAAACAAAAATCAATAAAAATCCATAGACCTCACCTTAATTTGTAACGTCCAATCCTTTGGAGAATTCTTTTGGGGAATGGGACAGCCTCTGGAACCATCCATCAGAAATTTTAGTAGGAAAGGAATGTTGCGATATCCCTATGACAATGTAAGGTGCATGGCTAGCTAGTGTGCTCTTTTTTCTGCCTAATGTGCCTAATGTGGGGAATAGAAGGGAATAACACCTGCACAAAGCTATTATCTTTCCAAAATGGTTACTTGCCTTCTGAATTTTGCCTACCTTTCCTACTGTTTTAAAATTTGTATTTTGCTGCATATTTTTTAAAAGACACTGTTTTCATTTTAGATTGAACAGACCTCCATCTTTCAGGCCGCCTCCACCTCCAATTATGTATACTCCTATACATGACACCAACGGAAGTTATCCATCCTACAATGACCTGGAAAATCTGTAATGGTCCCAAAGTGCGACGGAAAGAAGGATGAGTTATTTTGTTGTACAACTTTAAAAAATCGATTGAAGAAGTTCACTGATATCCAGTTTAGACTATGTCTAAACTGTTTAGACTATGACCCATATCCAGTTTAGACTATGGGTGGCACAATCCTAAATGGCGCTTATGGCAGTGGATCTCCTGATGCACCGTCATAAGTGATGTTGCAGTATTGCAAAAGCCATGGTGATTAATGCACTTAGGGGGTCACAGGTGAGGCCTGCACCAATGCCAGTGGCACCCGAACACTGTGCAGGTAATGTGGCTGAGGAGATGGCTCAGGAGGTGGCTCAGGGAGAATTGGGGCAGGGTGTGGACTGAATTGGAGGTGGTAGAGGGAGGATCTTGGCAGCAACAGTGAACACCACGATCTTATCCCCCTTTCCAGGCCCTGACCTGACCTCTGAGGCTTCTCAGATTTATGCCAGCCAGCTGATGGAGATCCTTCGGTGGTTAGCTATAGTTACTCTTAAAGGTGTACTGCAAAATTTTTGCTAGCTCCAGGATGGCCATTGTTATATTGTTGGGAGCCCATTTATTCTTCAGGTACACTTTTTGGAACAAGATGTTCAGTTGGCTGAATTTGAGTGGTCAGGACGATCTATAATAATAAATTTGATGCCTGCACAAGGGCTTCACAGTTATGGCTCACATGCCCTCAAAGACAGATAAATCCCTGCTGATCAGGCAAAAATTAAATGGATGTTATTTAGCACGAGGAGAGCAACCGTTCCTGTTCCTACCAGCATGGACTCTCTTGTATTGTTCTTCAGATTGTGAGCTTCTTTGAGACAGGAGGTTCCCTCGTGGTCAGACTGGCCCGGCTGAGAGACAGGGCAAGGCTCAACCTGGAGGTTTCAGCAGCGCCGTCTTATTTTGACTGAACCAGGAGCTCAGAGCCCCCAGCCTACTCCTCCAGCCCCATTGGACTGCTGTGCCTGCTCTTCTCACTTGCAAGACGTTGTGAAGCAACTAGGTTGACGGCAAGCTGGAGAGACGGTTCAGAGCGCAATCCTAACCTGGAGTTAGGCCAGCACAGTTAGGCCAGCAAAGTTTGGCTGGCACAAGGAAGACCATAAAGTATGTTTGGACCACTCTCAGAGTCAGAGAGGGCAGCACACAGATGTGCGTCATCCTCCCTGACTCCAAGAGTGGTCCAACGGCGCTTTACGGTGTCCCTTGTGCCAGCCAAACTTTGCTGGCTTAACTATGCCGGCCTAACTCCAAGTTAGGATTGTGCCCTCAGTGTACCCTCCCATTTGCCATCTCCTGCATCTCATTGCCCAAGCAGCCACCTCACCATGCACCGTCTGTCTGTCAATGAAATGATGTGGAATTCCGTTATGG
Source organism: Lerista edwardsae (assembly GCA_029204185.1). Classification (NCBI taxonomy): domain Eukaryota; kingdom Metazoa; phylum Chordata; class Lepidosauria; order Squamata; family Scincidae; genus Lerista; species Lerista edwardsae. The sequence continues at coordinate 4,967 of JAJKFI010022601.1, read as the reverse complement.
GAGTTACACATTACTCCAGGCATTTGGGTATTAGTTGGAGATTTTTACTGTTGATTTTATGCAGATTTGAAATGGATATTCTTTAGTAGTTGTAAGTGAATTTATTTTGTATGTATGTTTTTTCATAAGCCACCTTATGAACATTTTGAAAGACATGGAAATAAGGCAAATAAATAATAAATACTTATAATGCTGTTGTTGCCATTAATACCAGAAGGTGGCACTATAGCTTTACATTTACTCATACTGAGAAAATACAATAGTCATAAATAGTAGGAGCAGATTCCACAGTATAAACAGCTACTTAATTTACTAATATTCCACAACTGAAGATCAGTAACAGTGCAATCCTATGCATGCCTACTTACAAGTAAGCCCCACTGAGTTCAATAGGACTTACTGTGTCTGTCTATTAAATATAATTAAAAGAACATTTAGTTTGGCTCATGGTACTGAAGGGGTAGACATTTTTGAGTCAGAGTTAGTAATCTATCCCGTAAAAGTTCATTTCCCCACTAGCTTAGCTGCGGGGTTCTCTGGGGTCATATTACCCTAGTCGGCACACTTTGGGGTGCAGCCCTGCCACCCCTGTGTGGCCCTCTCCCCTGGCTTGCCAACACCCCCTCTGAAAGTGACTAGAGCTGTGCTCTGGTCACATCTGGAAGGTGTTCTGAGGCCCCAGGTGGCCGTGAGCTGCCTCCCTGGGCCTCAGAACGCCTTCTAGGGCCTTTTGGAGGCCTTAAAAGATCACTAAACCAGAAGAGACCTTCTAAGGCTTTTTGAAGGTCAGAAGGCATTCTGAGGCCTGAGAAGGCTACCAGAGCTAAAATCCTGTCCCATTCAGTGTGGGGGGGCAGCTCTAGAAGGTTCCACACCTTCTAGAATGTTACACACCTTCCAGCTACGCCACTGCATTTCCGTCCCACTCTGAAAAATTTTCTTGGTTTTGCCTTGTTCTGATCAGTTTTTTTTCATTTTCAACGTGATTGTCTGAAAAAAAAAATAAAAACAACAACAACCATCCCAACAACAAACTATTATAAAAGAAACCTAAAATGTTCCAAGAATTCCTCAGGCCAGACTTTGTTTTGGCATCTGATGATTGTCTGCCAAGCTTCTTCAGTGTGGAGAACAATAAGTGGTGTGTTGTGACCAGTGGTGGGATTCAAATAAATTAACAACCAGTTCTATGACGTCATAGCCAGAACCAAAAAAAAACCAAGGCCAGCCGAGGTAAGCGAGTGGGTGGGGCCCAGCCATTTAACAACCGGTTCTATAGAACCTGGGCAAACCCCCTGAATCCCACCACTGGTTGTGACCTTGGCACATGTTGCGCTACGGAAGAACAGTCACTACACCCAAAAATAAATTCACCATAAGTAAAGTCCCAATCCTACCCAACTTTCCAGTGCTGATGCACCCTTGCCAACGGAGTAGGGGGCAGTCACAGAGTCCTCCTCAAAGTAAGGGAACATTTGTTCCGTTATCCTGGGGCTGCATTAAACTTGAACAGAGTATCTATAGCTTTAGCCACTGTATAGAAGAGGGAATTTGTGCGGGTGTGGCTCACCATGGAAGGGTTTCAAAAGTTGCACCTGCCAAATTCCCTCTTCTATACAGAGGTTAAAGGTATGGGCACCTTGTCCCAGTTCGTATCTGGTAACCTGATGCATTGTGGCTGTACAAGCACTAAAATGTTGGATAGGATTGGGCCCACAGACTCCCTAATTCACCACCATATAAACATGTGTGAATGATAATTTTACCTGCATTTATAAGCTTCAAAAACAATCAAATCTAAATAAGTCTGCTGGAGGGTTTTAACTGGATTGGAAATAATTTGTTGCTACAACCAAATATTTGCAATCCAATCATGGAAGAAACTCCCTCGAGAGATGCATGGAATTAAAATACACTTTTACCGAAGTGTTTTCCCTGATGAATGCAAAGCAATTTGCTGTTCCCCATGCACGGCTCCCAGGAGGTTTGTTGGCAGTGAATCAAGAGGTTTGTTAATAAGCTCTTGGCTGAACTATGTAAAAATACATTCAAACGTAGGCCTCCACCAGATGTGCAGTTAATCTGTGGCAAAATGTCTCTGTGAGCCACATCCATGAATTTCAACCCAGGTGGGACTTGCAACCACACATTCAGGGTGCAATCCTCCCCTGGAGTTAGGCTGGCACAGTTAGGTCAGCAAAGTTTGGCTGGCACAAGGGACACTTAAAGTATGCTTGGACCACTCTTGGAGTCAAAGACGTGCACCATCCTCTCTGACTCAGAGAGTGACCCAAATGCGCTTTATGGTGGCCCTTGTGTTGGCCAAACTTAGCTGGCCTAACTGTGCCGGCCTAACTCCAGGTTAGGATTGCACTCTCAATCCAGTCCAAGGGCTTCTTTATGGCAAAAGCTGCACTAGTCCTCTGCCAGCGTTGTCAATCACCCTTCAGCAGACTTCCTATGCCTGCATGTATCCCAGCAACACTTGTCACCTACAAAGGATAGGGATTCGCCCCTGAATGTTTCTTATTCTGAGGGCAGTCAACTTCCTGCTCTCGCAAGCATGTGAAGGGCTAGGATGGCATAGTAGTATTTGCATGCAGAGGTATAACTAGGGTATGGCAGCAGGGGGCACGAGCCCTGGGGCTCCATAAGGTGGGGGGCGCCGTTGGCATGGCGCCCCGCCCCCGCCAACAAATTTGCAACCCCCTGTGCCCCGAGCCAGGAGGTGCACCAGCGTCTCCCCTCCCAGCCTGCCGCTTGAGTACTTAAAGTGCCCGAGCGGCAGCCCCAGGGAAAGAAGCCGCCACTGTGCCCCCCGGCTCTGCAAACCGTGGGAGCGCCTTAAAGTGGCCTTAAAGTTGCCGGCTTTTCCTGGCTGCCACGGTGCTGGCACTTTAAGGCCACTTTAAGGCGCCCTGTTGCCCTCAGTTGTGGTTGGTGCCGCCTCCTCTCCCCACTCCTCGCAGCCTCCTCTTCCTGTCTCCCCCCTCCTCTGAGGCGCGAGTGGACCACTCGGAGTGGTAGAGGCTGCCGTCGCTCGGGGAGCCACCGCTGCCGCCTCCTCAGCGCCTCACTCGCCACCCAGCTGCCGCTTTTGCCCTGACGCCTCCCTCCCCTTCCCCTGGGCCGCCCGGTATATGAGTTATTTATTTATAACCGCAAGCCCGCCATGTCCACAATGGCCCGGAGACGCCTCATGCAGGATTTCAAGAGGTAAGGCGAGACAGGACAGCCGGCAGAGCTGGCTGCATTTCCCTGGCTGGGTCTGTTTTGTGTGTGTGTGTGTGTGTGTGTGTGTGTGTGTGTGTGTGTTTATGTCTGTTTGTGTTGGCTCTGCAGACACATGGCAGCAGAAGCCACACCCTGCAATGTCATGACATTGTGACATCATGACGTTGCGTGCGGGGGGCGCAATTTCATTGCATGCCACGGGCGCAATTTTGTCTAGATACGCCCCTGTTTGCATGCTTTTTGTTTACCATGTTTCTTTACTGTGTAAGCTAGCATGGAGTGTTGACCGAGTGCAAGCCCCCAACTGCTACTTTGGACTTTCTTCCACACAAGAGGGCATCAAACCATACCCCAAAGCAGGCATAGGGGGACAGTTGCCCAAGCAGCTGCCTCACACTGCTTCACACCTAGGCTGAAAAAAGCAGACAGCGAGAGCTCAATTTCAAAAATATTTTTTTAATGTAACCAGAATGTAAAAAGAGCTTAAATTGCCCTAAAAGATGCTGGAGATACATATTGATTAGCTCTACAGTGTCACTCTCTTGTGCCTCTAAACCTACAATTGGTCCACTAGTTACACAACTAAGGCTATCTTCTATACACACTTTCCTGGGCACATGTCCCATTGAATACAATGGTGCTTACTTGCGTAGACATGGTGCGCACACCCTCAGCATGATGGAAGACAACCTGTCCTTTAAAGGCCAAAGAAGGGGGAAATGAGCCCTTGTGAAGCAGCTCTGCCCTGGGAAATAGGTGCAAGTTGTGGCCTCTTTCTGCCTGGGCTGCCATCCTATACACACTTTTCTGGGGAGAAGGCAGAGAGAGGTGGTGTCTACCTGGGTTGACCTTGTGTGCAGCTTCCTTCTCCTCCCATCCATCTGGAGGGGGGGAAATGTCCTTGAGGCAAGAAGCAATGGGGCAGCCCTATTCATGGCTATCTCTGCCTTTTTGCCACTTTCTCCCTGCCCCTTTCTTTTATGTGGAGGAAGGAGCAGGAAGGTGGCTGTTTTCTGGCCAGGGGTCAGATGGAGCTGACCCGTTTGGTCAGTTTGGTTTGACCAGTTTGGTTGATGGGGCTTGAATGCTTTGAGCACAAGCAACAAAGGCCCAGCACTCCGACCATCTCCATTGTTCTGTGGCTTTTGAACAAGACCCTACCCCAACCGGAAACCACAGTTCCAAGACATTGACAACATTGTAACCTGCCCCCTGAATGGATGGGTATTACAAGGCAGCAGAGCCATAACTAGGGCAGAGCCTGAGGGGCACCTGCCCCGGGTGCTAGACGAAGCAGGGGCGCATAACAGTCCCAAAGGCTCTGCCCTAGTCACAGTGGAGATGCAGGTGGATTCTTGTTCCCTGTTCCTTCTCCTGTGGAGGCTCCCCTTCAAGGGAGACATAGTGGAGTTGGAAAAGGTGCAGAAGAGAGCGACAAAAATGATTACGGGGCTGGGGCACCTCCTTTCTGAAGAAAGACTGCAGCATTTGGGGCTCTTCAGCCTAGAAAAAAGGCGCCTGAGGGGGGACATGACTGAGACATACAAAATTATGCACGGAAGGGATAGAGTTGATAGAGGGATGTTCTTTTCCCTCTCTCAAAACACCAGTGCCAGGGGGCATCCGCTAAAACTGAGGGTTGGGAGAGTTAAAACAGATAAAAGGAAGTACTTTTTTTTACCCAGCGGGTAGTTAATCTGTGGAACTCTTTGCCACAGGAGGTGGTGATGGCA
>JAJKFI010022600.1:0-11875 GCA_029204185.1 Lerista edwardsae | reverse complement strand
TGGCTTATCCAGTGTATCTAACATTCTTGGGCACGCCCACTGGCCTGGCCCCCCCCCCCCCCCAACCCCCCCCCCTCCTCCCAAAACTGCCCTTGCGCCAGCCAAGTTCAACTGGTGCAATGGCGGCTCAGCGCCATCACTCTTGGGCCAATGCTACTGCTAGCGTTGGCCCAAGAGCTCTTGAGCCAATGCGGGGTGCCAGTCAGCGCTCCCGCATCGGCCCTAGTGACGTTTCACTGACACTATCATGTAGCGTCAGCACAACGTCCTTCTGTGGAGTGCGCCCTCAGTTGGCTTTTCTTCATCACCAAAAGAATATTTTGACTCAAGTTAAAAATGATCACTGACTGCCATGTGCCCTTCTGAGAGGCACAGCTCTTTGCCAGGTTTCCTTCCACCACCTCTTGACCGCCATTTATTTTCCTTTTGTGAATATTGGTTCAGTGTAACCTGTTATGAATACCTGAGCAGTCACAGGAAATTACAGGAAAGTAATTATGCTTGCCTAAATAGTAGCTATTTCGGTCTTTTCTCTTTTGTCCCAGGGTAGTACACGGTGCAATCTGAAGATGCTTGTGTGGGCAGAAATTGGAGAACAGCAAAGAAAAAAAATAGTTTAAATAGCAACCCCCAAATGCTACTACTAACTTTCAAATGTACTCAATTGCCATTAAAGGCTGCAATTGTACAAAATCTATTTGCCTATGTAGTAAATGCATTGGGTTGCTGGGAGGTCACAATTGTAGTCTGCTGGGCACACTGCAAGATGCTAGCTTTGAACTACAGAGGTACACACTGTTTCAACTTGGAGCACATAGAGACAGATTTCTCACCTCCACCCATTACATTATCTGCAATCCTTTAAGAGTGCCTTTATTGTCCTCTCTTTCTTTTATAAAGCAAACTGGTACTTTTGGATATCTTTTCCAAAGCTGCATGGATGGACAGGTGGAGTGATGTGCAATCAGATTGCATAATCATTACACAGACAAGCAGCCCCAAGTCTTTCTTCTGGCTCAGACGCTTTTGAAGCCAAGCCCAGAAAAGCCAGGCAGCAATTTCCATGATCACAGTGACATTGACTCCAACTGCTGTGATCACAGCCACGATTGCCTTCTCTGTGATAACTGCGTCACACAATTAGTTCATGCTGGCATGCAACTGCCTGAGACAGTTCATGTATATGTGTTTTCATTCATTTGTTCATTTATACAATGCTATTCAGCACAAGCATCCAGAATGGCATACAATTAAAATAAAACAATGCAATGAAATACCTTAGCAAAATAATAAGAATAGGAATGAGGAATAGGAATGAGGAATCAGAATCGGAATGAGGAACAGGAATGAGGAATAAGAAGAAGAAGAAGAGGAATAGGAATGAGAAGCAGAAGCAGAAGCAGAAGCAGAAGCAGAAGCAGAAGCAGAAGCAGAAGAAGAAGAAGAAGAAGAAGAAATGGAGAGATGTCAATAACCGCCCAATCCTAACCAACTCCCTAATTCAACTGCACCAATGGAGCATGTGCTGCATCCTGCAGGGAGATAGTCCTAAGGGCTTCCTTGAGGTAAGGGAACATTTATTCTCTTACCTCGGGGTAAGCCTCCACTGCCCCAATGGGTCTCCTTGGATTTGCACTGGCCGTTTTGCTGGCGCAGAACCAAGGAGACTGAGGACACAATCCTAACTAACTTTCCAGCACCAGGGTAAGGGCAATTACATTCCCTGACCTTGAAGAGGCCTCCGTGACTACTACTCCACTGCAGGATGCAGCATATGCCCCATTGGCACAGCTAAGTCAGTGCTGGAAAGTTGGTTAGGATTGCGCCCTAAGGAAGAGAGAGAAATGGGGATAGGATCCTGGCGCATGCTGGTGCTGCTGGGATCCACCCCCTCCATCCACCATTCCACCTCTCACCCACCCCCACCCAGACACTCCCCTTTTCCTGCCCCTAAGTGCTGTGTTCTTCCCATTGCCCATCCCCTATGCTTGCTTACCTGTGTTGCCACCGGTAGCTGCAGTGACAGTGGGCCTTCGAGAGTGCCGCCATTTGCGGTTCTGGTCCTGGAATGCCCCATAAACCAAAATTAAAATGAAAGATGCTGGAATGGCCAAACAAATTAAAAATGCTTTGCCTGAAATTGGAATAACATTGCAGCTGGTGCCAGGAGAGCTCCTCCAGGAATGTTATTTCAACTGCATCAGTTTCTAGTTTATAAATGTAGGTGTGTAACTATTTAAAGACTGGTGGGGGAGTTTTATTATGCGTTTTTCTGTGATTTTATTAGGTACCAGAAACCCAGAGCATACTAAATTCTCCTGGCCAGCAGTTGTATCATCCATGCTTCTGATCTGCACATTCTTAATCATTTTGGGTATCCGAAAATGGTGTCAATATCAAAAGGAAATGTAAGTATAACGAAGCTCGCATCATTTTTTGCGCTCTAAACGTAAACACATTATTGAGAAGGATGTTCTCTTCAAAGCAATGGGATTCATCTTGAGTAATTCTATGTAGGCTGAGGAGGTTATAATTCAGCATTCTAGAAATCACAGTTTCCGAGGGCGCAATCCTAACCAACTTTCCAGCACTGACATAGCTGTGCTAAGGGAACATGTGCTCCATTCTGCAGTGGAGTAGTAGTGATGGAAGCCTCCTCAAGGCAAGGGAGTGTTTGTTCCCTTACTTCGGAGCTGCATTGTCCTTACCCCGGTGCTGGAAAGTGGGTTAGGACTGCACCTTGAGTTCCTTCGACTTAAATCAGCAGTCTCTAAATTGGAGACAGCTGCGGCAGGGAAAATCATCCCCAGTACAAACAGCACTTTGTGTTCTGCTGGGGCTCCGTGAATGACTCCAACTACAGCTCCCAAGGATTGTCGCAACTAGCCACCCATGTGTGGAACGCCAGGCTTGCTGGGGTGGCAGACCCCAGAAGCGGCTGGGCACAACAACCCCTGAGAGCTGTAGTTGGGGTCTTGGCGGTGTCTCCGGTGGAACACAAAGTGCTGCTCACGCCAGAGATGGAACAGGGAGGGACCAGATCCAGAGCCCCCTGACTTAAATGGAACTCAAACGGTTGTATGCATGTCAGTTGTGGCGAGACGACATCACAATGGAAAAACTGGAAGACAAAAATAGTCATACTGCTTAAACCCCTAACCTACTTTTCTCCTAGCCTCGTATTTATAAGAATGTCATTATTATTGTTCATGGTGAATGAGAATGAAGCATGTTGGCAGTTGCCATATATATATACACACACACACAAAGAAGTGTGATGCATAATATAAACAATTTCGGTTCATGTCAGCTCTAAGAAATGTTAACATTTCACATACAGTAAATTGCCATGCTGTTGAAAATGTGTGGAAACATCTGAAAATGCACAGTTGCTCTAATAATCTACTAAAAAGAGCCATCCAATGGTCATTGCATTGACTGAATATATATGTTGGCACTTCCCCATCTGCACCCAGTTATTTTGTGTGACTTGCCTACAGCTGGCTTGGATTCAGTGTCTTCTAAACACCCACTAACATGGACATGAAGTTGGGTAATACAAGTTGATTGATCCTCCCAGTACTCAAGAAGAATAACCATAGGATTGCCTACACCACTACATAATTACTTCCAAATCCTCCCAGATGGCTTATCTTTGTGTTCCAGACTCTATAATACTGTTGCCTTGGTCCTTGCCAAAACAAAATCTGTGAAACAGCTATGTTGTCAGTGCAATCCTATACCCCCTTAGTGCCGGTGCTGCGCTCTTGTGCCGGCCGAACACTGTTGCAAACGTGTCATAAAGTGCATCCACATTGGCGCTATGGCGTTCAGCCAGCTCAAGCGGCAACACCAGTGTTTGGGCACCGCCGCGACTGTCAGCAGCGCCGGCTGTGCACCAGTCAAGTGCCGGCATCACTCAGTCGGCGCAGGGCCTCCGTGAGGGCGTTCCAGAGGCATTCCAGGGGCGTAACTGGGCAGCGCAGTGGGCGGAGACGGGGGTTGTGACATGGTTGTGACGCAGAATGGCCGTAATGCCAAATCCTAACGCCAGTTCCCAGCTAGGGCGGCCCCATTTTTGGCCGCTCCTGTCCACATTCCTCTGCGCCAGGTATTTTGCCGGCGCAGATCCGAGCAGGCCCATAGGGTGACTGGGGCTTACGCGGGTGCAAGGGGAAAACCTCCCCTTGTCCTGCACATTGCTGCTGCCTCCGAATGAGCCTTGGGATATGGCCCTGCTATGTCAGCCTTACTAGGCCGGCATAAGGTAGGATTGCGCTCTGTATGATATATGCATACCTATGGATCCTGTGATGGATTATCAAAATCATGTGTTGACAACCGAAGTCAATCTCCATAGCTATCATGTGATTAATTACTGTACAGTAGGTGGTAAATCAAGTCATCAGCTGCAATCGTGCACATATTGTTGCACCTGGTAGACCTACAGAAGTCAACAGAGTTATTATGTGTTACACTCCCTGTGCCAACATTCCTGTTGGCCATACCACCACCAGCCCACTCCCCGGCATTGGAACATTCTGCGATTTCCTACAAAGGGAAGCACAGAACGCACAGAAGGTACCACTGTGTGAAATGTGGGCCATGGCCAGCTGGCACTTTTGTGTAGGGATGGACTGATCTCTCTCTTCTATTCCATTCAATATCATGTGGCTTCCTTTAATTTTTATTCTTTGACTTCTGCTTTTTTTCTCTTCTGCCAAAAATGCCCACATTATTTTCCCTTCACAGAAAAAGGATATGTTTGTTTAATGTGTGTCAGTGGCATCCCTACAGGGGGTGGTGGAGCTCCTTTTGCAAGGAGCCTTACCTTGTGGTTGAATTGCTCCTTTCCTGCTCCATTCAGCCAATCCTCATGGGGAAAAGCAACTTTCCTTGCTTACTGGCTACAACAGCAAGGGAGAGGAGGGATTTACATCAGGGTAAGGCTCCTTGCAAAACTTAAAGCTCCCAGGCTTATAAATGTATGTTTTCAGGGGTTTTCACATGTGTGCTACCAAACATCTATGTTGCAAAGTAAATATTTCAACCTGGGATTTTATGCAAACAAAAATCAATAAAAATCCATAGACCTCACCTTAATTTGTAACGTCCAATCCTTTGGAGAATTCTTTTGGGGAATGGGACAGCCTCTGGAACCATCCATCAGAAATTTTAGTAGGAAAGGAATGTTGCGATATCCCTATGACAATGTAAGGTGCATGGCTAGCTAGTGTGCTCTTTTTTCTGCCTAATGTGCCTAATGTGGGGAATAGAAGGGAATAACACCTGCACAAAGCTATTATCTTTCCAAAATGGTTACTTGCCTTCTGAATTTTGCCTACCTTTCCTACTGTTTTAAAATTTGTATTTTGCTGCATATTTTTTAAAAGACACTGTTTTCATTTTAGATTGAACAGACCTCCATCTTTCAGGCCGCCTCCACCTCCAATTATGTATACTCCTATACATGACACCAACGGAAGTTATCCATCCTACAATGACCTGGAAAATCTGTAATGGTCCCAAAGTGCGACGGAAAGAAGGATGAGTTATTTTGTTGTACAACTTTAAAAAATCGATTGAAGAAGTTCACTGATATCCAGTTTAGACTATGTCTAAACTGTTTAGACTATGACCCATATCCAGTTTAGACTATGGGTGGCACAATCCTAAATGGCGCTTATGGCAGTGGATCTCCTGATGCACCGTCATAAGTGATGTTGCAGTATTGCAAAAGCCATGGTGATTAATGCACTTAGGGGGTCACAGGTGAGGCCTGCACCAATGCCAGTGGCACCCGAACACTGTGCAGGTAATGTGGCTGAGGAGATGGCTCAGGAGGTGGCTCAGGGAGAATTGGGGCAGGGTGTGGACTGAATTGGAGGTGGTAGAGGGAGGATCTTGGCAGCAACAGTGAACACCACGATCTTATCCCCCTTTCCAGGCCCTGACCTGACCTCTGAGGCTTCTCAGATTTATGCCAGCCAGCTGATGGAGATCCTTCGGTGGTTAGCTATAGTTACTCTTAAAGGTGTACTGCAAAATTTTTGCTAGCTCCAGGATGGCCATTGTTATATTGTTGGGAGCCCATTTATTCTTCAGGTACACTTTTTGGAACAAGATGTTCAGTTGGCTGAATTTGAGTGGTCAGGACGATCTATAATAATAAATTTGATGCCTGCACAAGGGCTTCACAGTTATGGCTCACATGCCCTCAAAGACAGATAAATCCCTGCTGATCAGGCAAAAATTAAATGGATGTTATTTAGCACGAGGAGAGCAACCGTTCCTGTTCCTACCAGCATGGACTCTCTTGTATTGTTCTTCAGATTGTGAGCTTCTTTGAGACAGGAGGTTCCCTCGTGGTCAGACTGGCCCGGCTGAGAGACAGGGCAAGGCTCAACCTGGAGGTTTCAGCAGCGCCGTCTTATTTTGACTGAACCAGGAGCTCAGAGCCCCCAGCCTACTCCTCCAGCCCCATTGGACTGCTGTGCCTGCTCTTCTCACTTGCAAGACGTTGTGAAGCAACTAGGTTGACGGCAAGCTGGAGAGACGGTTCAGAGCGCAATCCTAACCTGGAGTTAGGCCAGCACAGTTAGGCCAGCAAAGTTTGGCTGGCACAAGGAAGACCATAAAGTATGTTTGGACCACTCTCAGAGTCAGAGAGGGCAGCACACAGATGTGCGTCATCCTCCCTGACTCCAAGAGTGGTCCAACGGCGCTTTACGGTGTCCCTTGTGCCAGCCAAACTTTGCTGGCTTAACTATGCCGGCCTAACTCCAAGTTAGGATTGTGCCCTCAGTGTACCCTCCCATTTGCCATCTCCTGCATCTCATTGCCCAAGCAGCCACCTCACCATGCACCGTCTGTCTGTCAATGAAATGATGTGGAATTCCGTTATGGGAGTTACACATTACTCCAGGCATTTGGGTATTAGTTGGAGATTTTTACTGTTGATTTTATGCAGATTTGAAATGGATATTCTTTAGTAGTTGTAAGTGAATTTATTTTGTATGTATGTTTTTTCATAAGCCACCTTATGAACATTTTGAAAGACATGGAAATAAGGCAAATAAATAATAAATACTTATAATGCTGTTGTTGCCATTAATACCAGAAGGTGGCACTATAGCTTTACATTTACTCATACTGAGAAAATACAATAGTCATAAATAGTAGGAGCAGATTCCACAGTATAAACAGCTACTTAATTTACTAATATTCCACAACTGAAGATCAGTAACAGTGCAATCCTATGCATGCCTACTTACAAGTAAGCCCCACTGAGTTCAATAGGACTTACTGTGTCTGTCTATTAAATATAATTAAAAGAACATTTAGTTTGGCTCATGGTACTGAAGGGGTAGACATTTTTGAGTCAGAGTTAGTAATCTATCCCGTAAAAGTTCATTTCCCCACTAGCTTAGCTGCGGGGTTCTCTGGGGTCATATTACCCTAGTCGGCACACTTTGGGGTGCAGCCCTGCCACCCCTGTGTGGCCCTCTCCCCTGGCTTGCCAACACCCCCTCTGAAAGTGACTAGAGCTGTGCTCTGGTCACATCTGGAAGGTGTTCTGAGGCCCCAGGTGGCCGTGAGCTGCCTCCCTGGGCCTCAGAACGCCTTCTAGGGCCTTTTGGAGGCCTTAAAAGATCACTAAACCAGAAGAGACCTTCTAAGGCTTTTTGAAGGTCAGAAGGCATTCTGAGGCCTGAGAAGGCTACCAGAGCTAAAATCCTGTCCCATTCAGTGTGGGGGGGCAGCTCTAGAAGGTTCCACACCTTCTAGAATGTTACACACCTTCCAGCTACGCCACTGCATTTCCGTCCCACTCTGAAAAATTTTCTTGGTTTTGCCTTGTTCTGATCAGTTTTTTTTCATTTTCAACGTGATTGTCTGAAAAAAAAAAATAAAAACAACAACAACCATCCCAACAACAAACTATTATAAAAGAAACCTAAAATGTTCCAAGAATTCCTCAGGCCAGACTTTGTTTTGGCATCTGATGATTGTCTGCCAAGCTTCTTCAGTGTGGAGAACAATAAGTGGTGTGTTGTGACCAGTGGTGGGATTCAAATAAATTAACAACCAGTTCTATGACGTCATAGCCAGAACCAAAAAAAAAACCAAGGCCAGCCGAGGTAAGCGAGTGGGTGGGGCCCAGCCATTTAACAACCGGTTCTATAGAACCTGGGCAAACCCCCTGAATCCCACCACTGGTTGTGACCTTGGCACATGTTGCGCTACGGAAGAACAGTCACTACACCCAAAAATAAATTCACCATAAGTAAAGTCCCAATCCTACCCAACTTTCCAGTGCTGATGCACCCTTGCCAACGGAGTAGGGGGCAGTCACAGAGTCCTCCTCAAAGTAAGGGAACATTTGTTCCGTTATCCTGGGGCTGCATTAAACTTGAACAGAGTATCTATAGCTTTAGCCACTGTATAGAAGAGGGAATTTGTGCGGGTGTGGCTCACCATGGAAGGGTTTCAAAAGTTGCACCTGCCAAATTCCCTCTTCTATACAGAGGTTAAAGGTATGGGCACCTTGTCCCAGTTCGTATCTGGTAACCTGATGCATTGTGGCTGTACAAGCACTAAAATGTTGGATAGGATTGGGCCCACAGACTCCCTAATTCACCACCATATAAACATGTGTGAATGATAATTTTACCTGCATTTATAAGCTTCAAAAACAATCAAATCTAAATAAGTCTGCTGGAGGGTTTTAACTGGATTGGAAATAATTTGTTGCTACAACCAAATATTTGCAATCCAATCATGGAAGAAACTCCCTCGAGAGATGCATGGAATTAAAATACACTTTTACCGAAGTGTTTTCCCTGATGAATGCAAAGCAATTTGCTGTTCCCCATGCACGGCTCCCAGGAGGTTTGTTGGCAGTGAATCAAGAGGTTTGTTAATAAGCTCTTGGCTGAACTATGTAAAAATACATTCAAACGTAGGCCTCCACCAGATGTGCAGTTAATCTGTGGCAAAATGTCTCTGTGAGCCACATCCATGAATTTCAACCCAGGTGGGACTTGCAACCACACATTCAGGGTGCAATCCTCCCCTGGAGTTAGGCTGGCACAGTTAGGTCAGCAAAGTTTGGCTGGCACAAGGGACACTTAAAGTATGCTTGGACCACTCTTGGAGTCAAAGACGTGCACCATCCTCTCTGACTCAGAGAGTGACCCAAATGCGCTTTATGGTGGCCCTTGTGTTGGCCAAACTTAGCTGGCCTAACTGTGCCGGCCTAACTCCAGGTTAGGATTGCACTCTCAATCCAGTCCAAGGGCTTCTTTATGGCAAAAGCTGCACTAGTCCTCTGCCAGCGTTGTCAATCACCCTTCAGCAGACTTCCTATGCCTGCATGTATCCCAGCAACACTTGTCACCTACAAAGGATAGGGATTCGCCCCTGAATGTTTCTTATTCTGAGGGCAGTCAACTTCCTGCTCTCGCAAGCATGTGAAGGGCTAGGATGGCATAGTAGTATTTGCATGCAGAGGTATAACTAGGGTATGGCAGCAGGGGGCACGAGCCCTGGGGCTCCATAAGGTGGGGGGCGCCGTTGGCATGGCGCCCCGCCCCCGCCAACAAATTTGCAACCCCCTGTGCCCCGAGCCAGGAGGTGCACCAGCGTCTCCCCTCCCAGCCTGCCGCTTGAGTACTTAAAGTGCCCGAGCGGCAGCCCCAGGGAAAGAAGCCGCCACTGTGCCCCCCGGCTCTGCAAACCGTGGGAGCGCCTTAAAGTGGCCTTAAAGTTGCCGGCTTTTCCTGGCTGCCACGGTGCTGGCACTTTAAGGCCACTTTAAGGCGCCCTGTTGCCCTCAGTTGTGGTTGGTGCCGCCTCCTCTCCCCACTCCTCGCAGCCTCCTCTTCCTGTCTCCCCCCTCCTCTGAGGCGCGAGTGGACCACTCGGAGTGGTAGAGGCTGCCGTCGCTCGGGGAGCCACCGCTGCCGCCTCCTCAGCGCCTCACTCGCCACCCAGCTGCCGCTTTTGCCCTGACGCCTCCCTCCCCTTCCCCTGGGCCGCCCGGTATATGAGTTATTTATTTATAACCGCAAGCCCGCCATGTCCACAATGGCCCGGAGACGCCTCATGCAGGATTTCAAGAGGTAAGGCGAGACAGGACAGCCGGCAGAGCTGGCTGCATTTCCCTGGCTGGGTCTGTTTTGTGTGTGTGTGTGTGTGTGTGTGTGTGTGTGTGTGTGTTTATGTCTGTTTGTGTTGGCTCTGCAGACACATGGCAGCAGAAGCCACACCCTGCAATGTCATGACATTGTGACATCATGACGTTGCGTGCGGGGGGGCGCAATTTCATTGCATGCCACGGGCGCAATTTTGTCTAGATACGCCCCTGTTTGCATGCTTTTTGTTTACCATGTTTCTTTACTGTGTAAGCTAGCATGGAGTGTTGACCGAGTGCAAGCCCCCAACTGCTACTTTGGACTTTCTTCCACACAAGAGGGCATCAAACCATACCCCAAAGCAGGCATAGGGGGACAGTTGCCCAAGCAGCTGCCTCACACTGCTTCACACCTAGGCTGAAAAAAGCAGACAGCGAGAGCTCAATTTCAAAAATATTTTTTTAATGTAACCAGAATGTAAAAAGAGCTTAAATTGCCCTAAAAGATGCTGGAGATACATATTGATTAGCTCTACAGTGTCACTCTCTTGTGCCTCTAAACCTACAATTGGTCCACTAGTTACACAACTAAGGCTATCTTCTATACACACTTTCCTGGGCACATGTCCCATTGAATACAATGGTGCTTACTTGCGTAGACATGGTGCGCACACCCTCAGCATGATGGAAGACAACCTGTCCTTTAAAGGCCAAAGAAGGGGGAAATGAGCCCTTGTGAAGCAGCTCTGCCCTGGGAAATAGGTGCAAGTTGTGGCCTCTTTCTGCCTGGGCTGCCATCCTATACACACTTTTCTGGGGAGAAGGCAGAGAGAGGTGGTGTCTACCTGGGTTGACCTTGTGTGCAGCTTCCTTCTCCTCCCATCCATCTGGAGGGGGGGGAAATGTCCTTGAGGCAAGAAGCAATGGGGCAGCCCTATTCATGGCTATCTCTGCCTTTTTGCCACTTTCTCCCTGCCCCTTTCTTTTATGTGGAGGAAGGAGCAGGAAGGTGGCTGTTTTCTGGCCAGGGGTCAGATGGAGCTGACCCGTTTGGTCAGTTTGGTTTGACCAGTTTGGTTGATGGGGCTTGAATGCTTTGAGCACAAGCAACAAAGGCCCAGCACTCCGACCATCTCCATTGTTCTGTGGCTTTTGAACAAGACCCTACCCCAACCGGAAACCACAGTTCCAAGACATTGACAACATTGTAACCTGCCCCCTGAATGGATGGGTATTACAAGGCAGCAGAGCCATAACTAGGGCAGAGCCTGAGGGGCACCTGCCCCGGGTGCTAGACGAAGCAGGGGCGCATAACAGTCCCAAAGGCTCTGCCCTAGTCACAGTGGAGATGCAGGTGGATTCTTGTTCCCTGTTCCTTCTCCTGTGGAGGCTCCCCTTCAAGGGAGACATAGTGGAGTTGGAAAAGGTGCAGAAGAGAGCGACAAAAATGATTACGGGGCTGGGGCACCTCCTTTCTGAAGAAAGACTGCAGCATTTGGGGCTCTTCAGCCTAGAAAAAAGGCGCCTGAGGGGGGACATGACTGAGACATACAAAATTATGCACGGAAGGGATAGAGTTGATAGAGGGATGTTCTTTTCCCTCTCTCAAAACACCAGTGCCAGGGGGCATCCGCTAAAACTGAGGGTTGGGAGAGTTAAAACAGATAAAAGGAAGTACTTTTTTTTACCCAGCGGGTAGTTAATCTGTGGAACTCTTTGCCACAGGAGGTGGTGATGGCA
>JAJKFI010022599.1:0-16626 GCA_029204185.1 Lerista edwardsae | reverse complement strand
GGAACTCTTTGCCACAGGAGGTGGTGATGGCATCTGGTCTTGATGCCTTTAAGAGGGATTGGACGGATTTCTGGAGGAAAGGTCCATCGTGGGCTATAGGCAATGATGGATTGTGCAACCTCCTTACAAAGGTGGTGGGCTACTTCAGAGTACTGGGTGCAAGGGAGTGGCAACAGGATGCAACTGGTGGGCCGCTGTGAGATACAGGAAGCTGGACTAGATGGGCCTTTGGCATGATCCAGCAGGGCTCTTCTTATGTTCTTAAGGGGAACCACCACAGGAGAGGGAACGAGGGGTGCCCCAACAAGTGCCCCCTCTACCCAGAAGTGATGTCATATGACATGCATCACATGACATCATGACGTCACTGTGCAGGTGATGGGGAAGTGTGTTATGTCTATGCAGGGCAGGCTATGTTATTGTGAATTTTATTGTGAATGTTCTTCTAGTCTGAACAGCCTGCCTCGAGTGGCATGATGTATGTGGGATAACACTATGCACATTTTTGGCTCATTTTGCTTGTGGACAATATGCTCTGCCATCCCTTGTTGTCACCATTTCTTCTGAACCTTTTGGGTCTAGCAAAGCTGGCTGTATGGAAGTACTGATTTTCAAAACTGCACTGTTATGGATTTGCTGTGGGTTAATGGAGGCTGGCACCTGCTCCTGCTCCAGGCATTTGAGCTGCCCTCTGATTGAACTCAGTGGAACCAACAGGAATGTGCAGCCACCCAGCCTAGAAATGGAGTTGGCATGCACTCCTTTGACTGCATGTCAGAGATCCACATGAGAGCCTTTGCATTTTGTTATACAGTAAATTTGAGGTGTGTGTGTGTGTGTGTGTGTGTGTGTGTATTTTAATGTGAAACTGTTATCCCTTGCAGCAAAAACCCATCCATTACATAGGGATGGATTGTTGCTAAGAATACTTGCAGGGCTATTACAAGTTTCAGTCCCACTAAAGTAAGTTATGATGAAAGCCCAAACTGCAAATTATATGCACATGTGTAATGGTAGCCCAGTAATCCTTTCAGAACTTGAAAAAAGCCGCTTCCAGTATGGGGAATTGCAAGCACAGAAGTGGCCAGAGGAGCCTATCTAAGTTTAACCCTTCCCTGGCCACCATGTCCTCACTGGCTCCCTGCACTGCCGCAAAGCGCTTTATGGTGCTCTTGCAGCATCCTCTGCTGGCGGATCGCGCATTCCACCTTCAGTAGGATTGGGCCATCAGTGAATTTAGGACTGAGGAGACAACCTTCCAATGAAAAGGTGAATCAGAGGCAAAAGAGCAGGAATTGAATAAAAAGCATTAGCTGAATCAAACTCATTTCTTCATGGTTGCAGCCAGTTCTCCCCACATCCAAGACAACACACTCTTCTAATTCCCCTGATGTACTGGCAGCTGGTACTGAAGGAGGAAGTGGAATGGAAGTAAGGAACATAAATGGGCTGACTCAGTAGAACTTAAATAGCATACCATTAGAAGCAGGGTGAGATTTGATCTGGACAACAGCTGGCATCTTACTGAGTGACTGTTTGCATTTGCATGTGTGTGAGTGCGCATACACACACACACACACACACACACACACACACACACACAGAGAGAGAGAGAGAGAGAGAGAGAGTTTTCCCATTCACTCATGTACCTCCACTGTTCCCTTACCAGATTATAATGTTCATACAGAAAAGAGAAAATTTGGGCTTTCGTATACAGGTCCAACCTTTTCATACACGGATTGACTTAACACTAATTTGACTTAACACTGGTGGCCACCTGCTCATCTCTGGAGAAGGATATCAGAAGAATCCCTGTTCTAAAAACTGCTTTTCTAGGGAGTCAATCGGGGAGTCAGACTGGTGGAACTACTATTCTCAACTCGCTTTGAGAGTCCCTCTTGTTGAAGAATGGAAAGCAGAAATGATTAATCACATTCTATTCTTCAGTGAGAGAGGGCAAAGGGCGGGGGTCACTTTTCTCTGAGCAAGCAGAAAATAGCAGTTCTAATTCCCTTACTTTCAGGCTGCCTCCATGACTACTACTACTGTACATTGCAGAATGCAGAGCATGCCCCATGGGCCCAGCTAAGTCAGTGCTGGAAAGTTGGTTAGGATTGGGCCCTGAAACTAAAACTGGAGAACATCCAAAGCAGTTCACTACACTTACCCTCAATGAGCTGGTCTACACATTCTGGAGGAAGGCAGGTCGCTGCCTTTGTATAGCATGTTAGTAACTCCTTTTGTATAATGTTTTCTATTATACACACGTGTGGTCGTTGTGATGGAATGCTTCTCAGCATGTGTTTGCCGCAGCTTTTTGTAATACGTGAGGCAACCTTAAGAGTCAGTTTAGGCATTTTTATTACTGCATGAGAGTTTTTGCTATCATGATGTTGTGAGATGCAGAGGGAACCCTATGCTACATGAATATGATAACTGCAGAGAACCATGGTATGTGGATTCCCCACCCCCAATGACTCAAGACAATTCCACTGGTTGGTAATAGAACTGGAGAATAGAATTCTAACCTGGAGTTAGGCTGGCACAGTTAGGCCAGCAAAGTTTGGTTGGCACAAGTGACACTGTAAAGTAAATTTGGACCACTCTGGAAGTCAGAGAGACTGGCACACAGATGTGTGAGATTCTCTCTGACTCCAAGAGTGGTTCAAATGCACTTTACAGTAGCCCTTGTGCTCGCCTGAGTGCAGGTTAGGATTGCACTTTTGGTCATGTCAATCCATTCTTAATCTAGCTGTACTGTGGACATAGCAGTCATACATGCCTCCACCTCAGATGTTTTCACACATGCCTTTCAGTCTGTACAGACTGGGCTTCTTCCCAAACATCCTGTCTCTCACTTGTTAAAATACGACCCTCTGTGATCAGGTTACCAAATTTGGCTTTTCGGGAAGTGACTGTGCAACCACCTAGTACATCTGATGCTGAAAAAAATATTTCAGAGGTTAGGAGCATAAGTTAAAGCCACTGAGAGAGTTCTCCAGGCGCCTCTGAATGTAATACGGATCATATATAAAAAGCTTTGCATTTTCTGAGTGCTTCTGTAAGGTCAGTGAAGCATCATTACAATGGCTAGGCAAACACCACAAGGCATTTAATGAAGAGGTTTGCTCCAGGTCACAACACAACTTCATGTCATGTCAATGCATGGCTCCAAGCTTGACTATTTTTCAAATCCAAAATTTTTCACACTAGTGAATGCACAGCATATTAAGCATGTGTTTCATAGCTCAATCCTATCCCCTGGCACACTATGGCATGCAGACACACCATGGAGGGAAAGACATTTTTCCCTTACCTCTCTGTAGGCTCCCTTATGACCTATAGGTCTCCTCAGACCTATGCCAGCTATATAATTGCCATAGGTCCAAAGAGAACCAGGGAGTGGGGTGAGTCAAAAAATAGGGAACTGGATCCAGCCAAGAGCTATTGGCTCTTCCCTCTCCTGATGTCCCAATTCCACCCCAAAACATCCCTTTAATTCCCATCCCTGTCCACTGCACATCCCTGCCACCAGGGGCATAGCTAAAAAAGTACAGGGGGTACAATTGCACCAAGCAACAAGCTTTAGGGGGGCAAAAAGCTGAGCTTGACTCTAGTGGCCATAATTGTGAAAACCGTGGTACCTACTGTATGAATAATACCATCATATTATATACCATTCTATGCGTAATTTTGTGCAGAATGCAATGAAACAAACAGGAATGAATTATCTTTACTCTATCAAATGTTAGGCCAAAAAAACAGAAAATGAAAATACAACAATCATGTAAGAATCACAGTTTGTTTTGTTTTAGGAATAATTCTGTCATGTCATTTGATGCAGAATTTCATGCAGAATGCAATGCAACAAATTGGAGTGTAATGTCTTTACTCGAATGAAAATACAACTGTGATGTCACTTCCTGTTGTGACATCACTTCTGGGACATCATTTTGCCCTCTGCACCAAGCTACACTTTCATTAGTTACACCAGTGCCTGCCACAAATGTACTGCCTCTGGTGGCATGCACATTCAGTCACCAGCTATTCGCCCTGGTCGTCCCATTGTGCACATCATCACAACGTTAATGGAGAACATCAGTGGAGAAGGCCTTCAAATGACAGAACGTGTTCCAGCTGTAGAATTTGCCTATGATTTTATAAGACCAGGAAGAAAACAAATTGAAAGCTAAGTTCTTCATGCTCATACATATGTACTTTATGAAGCTTTCTTTATTATGAATAGAAAAGTTTGGCAGGAGACTATAAATTTAGGTCCCAGTCCTAAGTTAGCTATGATTAATTATCTTAACTAATTGTTCCACCAGCAGAAGTGCCAGCCTGCTGGTATAAGTGATTCTCTGCTGGCATGCACAGTGAGCCTGCCAGAGTACAGGGTTAAAGGCTGCACACACAGAATGATGGAAAAGCCCTAACCAGTGCTGGTAAGTTGGTGGTGGGAGGAATGGGGTGGGGAGAAGGAGGAACAGGTGAGTGTCTAGGCAAGGAGGGGGCAGGCAGGAGGCACAACAGGGGAAATAAACCTGTTTCAGATTCAAGTCTTAAACTGCAATCCTATACACACACCTGGAAGTCCTTCTGTAGGCTTCCATAGGATTGTGCTCTTAGTCCCTTAATTTGTTTTGTTAGGAGACAGGATCACAGGTATTGTATTGGAATGCATAGTATGGCCCTTAATAAGAACAATCTGTACTTGTCAAACAAAGACTTGCTGTTCCCAGGTCTAAATATGTCATTTCTTTCTACTTCCTAGGACTAGCTGTTCAGGATTCATTTCAAAGCAGATATGCTGTCACAGCTGCCAAGAACAAAAATAAATTGGCATTCTTTGCCACAGTAAATCCTGTTACAAGATAACCTAGATTCTGCAGATTGTGCACATTTTGCAAATATGCTTTATTTTATTTTATTTTTTTCCTGGAATCTTTACATTTATAAATTATTTATTCTGCTTTTATCAGTCCTGGAAACTAGAAAGAAGCTGGGACCAAAAAGTCTTTGTGCTTGATGAGTAGCCACGTTTGTCTATCTGGCAATCATAGGTAACACTATCTTACATGATAAGTGTGTGAATATTCATTTGTTGCAGTAGTAGTAGTACTATACTGACTCCAGATTTAGCTGGTGGAAGATGCAACAGAATACGGCTGTTCGGAATAGTTTTGCTATTCTGTTTTATTATGTTCACCGGCATAGCTAAGGGAAAGTGCAGTAGGGCATAGTTATTCAGTATTTGTTTCAAAGCAGGCTTGCAGTGACTTGCAGGCTTGCTGCTTGGCATTTAGAATGTGGCTTCCTTTATCTGCTCCAATCAGAGCTACTTTGTGGGGTGGGGGTGCTTGGCTGGAAACATGCATGTTACTAAAGCTTTAAAAATAACTGGGGCAGCAGAAAAGAGATTTAATTATTAAAGAAGGTCAGAAAAAGAAACAGCTTTGTGGTTGTGCAGACTTTATTTTCTTTTTACAGATACAGGTATACACCTCAGTAAAATAGAAATTACTTCAACTAATTAATATTTTTGCCAAAAAAACATTTTTTACTGCTTTCAAAATGAAGCACCAATATAAGTAATTACGAAGTTCAGATTGCAGGTACGTGACAGGAGAATTATATTGCCAAGGAAAGACATGCCCTCAATATTTTTTTCTGTAAATGGCCTTGATAAAAATGCCATCCCCCCTGACACTGAGAGTGGTCCGAATGTGCTTTATGATGGCCCTAGTGCCAGCCAAACTTTGCTGGCCTAACTGTGGCGGCCTAACTCCAGGTTAAGATTGCGCTCTGAGTGAGATCATTTCCTCAATGCTGAAATTGTATTGTTACTCTAAAGAGCATCACTCCTATGAAACATACTTGGGGCTGAGTCATTACTGCCAGCACGGCGCTAGGCGACTGCTAGGCCAAAGCTGGCCCCACACCATCCAGAAGCGCCACCCAGAGGCAGCACGACAAACTGGGGAGTACACTGGCCGCTGGCATTGCGACCTTTTCAGGTGAGGTGGGAGGGTGTTCCTGAGTGTGGGGGTAGAGTGGGTCTGGAACCAGCAGTGACCTTTGCCCCCAGGTCCCGACCTCCATGTAGGGTTGTGCGGATCCACTTACCACAGGAGTATATACAGTGGTGTCATTCAAATGATTTAGGAACAGGAACTCACTTTTGATTGGCACTTGTCGGAACCCGGAACCAGCCTCGGAGCCCGTTAGGATCCGGAACGCCCGTTCTGGTCCATTCCCCCTGAATGACATCACTGCCTTCACCCCCCTAAGAATCCGGAGTCGCTCCCTTTAACCCTCTGAGTGCCGGCCAACCAAGAAGAAAAGCTCTTTGCAGAGGAATTGGGAGGGGGGGAGGGAGAGTGAAGTGGGCAGAGTCAGCCCTAATTTTAACTAGTGGAACTGAGTTCCCCCGTGTTCTCCCTGCATGACATCACTGAGTATATATGAGCTCAGTAACACCAGAGGCATTGCGCTCATAGGGGACAGTGTAGCGGCAGCCAGGGGCGCCGGTGAGGGAGCTGGGCACGCCACAGAAGAATGTGGTGCAGAGCTGGGCTCTCCCGCCCATCCCTGCCTCTGTTACGCTCCAAAATGGAGTGATTCCAGAAGCAGGGGGTGTGAGGTGAGGCTGCACGGAGGGCGTGGTGACATCTTTCAGCCCCGCCCCACCCCAAGAGCAATCAGAGCCTGCTTTGGCTCCGAGGGCAGTGCCACATTAAACAGAGCCGGGCCGCTAGGTTTCAAATATTTTGGGCCCTGTCCGAAACACTTCAGGAAAGCTTCTGCCACACTAAATGGAAGCCTCTGGTGGACAGGCAGGCAGCGGGCATGGTTCCCCTCCCTCCTTTATAAATAAGGCCTCTGCAGCTCAGCTAATGCATCACTTTTCCCCATCTATTGCCTTGTTACAAAACACACACACACAAGCCCATCTTTGCAGCCAACCCCCAACCTTAGGCAACCCAGGCGCAGGGGGACTTCTCCTCACAAAGGAATTTCATGGAAACTTGCATGGAAACTCCCCACCCACCCCCACTCCTAAAACAGAAGAAACACCGGCAGAAATCTGAGGGGCAAGAAATGGAGAAGCCAGGCACTTCTAAGTTATTATGCCCCAATGGGGGAAAAAAAAAAGCATCTCACAAACAGACCCAGGTTTACATGGAAGCTCCCTAGAGATGCAGCCTCCATGGGCAGCCTAGCTCAAACCCTGGAGGCAGGGCTTGCCCCATGTAGTTCTTGGAGAGCTCTACAAGCTTCAAGATCAGACTAGCTGTAGTCTCTTGCCAGCTGGAGAGTTGGCCGGATGGATGGGGAATCCCCGGGGCAGGGGGCCATATCTGGAGACAAATGCATTATGCTGATTTCTCCACATGCCACCTTGATGGGCCATACTCCCTACGGGGCCCCTAGGCTTCAGCCTACTCAGCCTAATCTGTCTGAGGGATACAGCTATGGGGCTGCAGCTGCTACAGAAGAACGTTTTGGTGCACATAGGTCACTTTTCATTCTAGTGAATACAATGATGCTAATTTTCTGCAATGATTATCTGTATTTAAAAGATTTCAGAGAGACTTAGGAGTGTGTTTGGTTTTATGCCCCCATTCTGCTTTCCCGCTTTGCCATCCTCTCCCACTGTTTCACCCACAGGAAATGTTGTACCCTCTGATAAAATTCCTCTCTACTCAGATGCCCTGGTCTTGACGTTTCTGCAGTTGAGCTCAACCTGTCAGCTCACAATTGAATTTCTCCGACTTCTCTAGCCCCGCCCGGGAAGTTGGGAATTTCAGGAAGAAAAGGAACCAATTACAGCTCAGCCGTCCCTTAACCAATGGGCAGTCGAGAAGTGGCCGGCGATGCGAGCCAGCTGCCCAGCCGCTCTGCTGCCAGGAGAGGAGGAATGTGAATATGCCCGGCCTGCTTCCCCGCCAGCCAATCGCCTGCGCCGAGCGCTGTTTTCCCCCGACGACTCGCACGCTGCCCCCAGCAGAGATGTCCCCGGCCTGGTTTGGCGCGAGGGCGGGGCGCGGGCTCTGCCTGCCAGGTGCGCACGAGGACCAAGTCCTTGTTACATAAGCAGAGAGGCGAGACTAGGCAGCGCCTGGCATCCGCGGTTGTAGAAGGCGGGCTTAGCAGCAGGGAAGGCGCGTGTCCTCAAGCGTCGCTAAAGAAACCCTAAGGAGGTTAACCCAGAAAGAGCCCAGGCAGGCGGGGCGGGATTAGCGTCCGAGGTGACGGGAGCCTCACTTGCGCCGGCTGGCTCGCGGGGCTGCTGCTGGAGCATGGCACAAAGGGAGCCTCAGGAGGCGGCGGCGGCGGCAATTCCAGCGACCTGCGAGTCCGCTCGCCCCTGACTAGAGGAGGAAGAGGAGCTGCCTGACGAAGCAGAGCGGCAGGAGCCGCCGGAGCAGCCTGGGAGGATGGCAGGAGAAGGCGGCAGCGCAGACTGGATGGGCTCCCTCGCGCCTGCCCTCAGTGCGCTGCCCCTCGCCAATCTGGCGATCCCAGGTAAGGAAGCGAATCGCCCAACCTGGACCTTTTTCTGCTCTGCCACCTTCCTTCGGTGGCTGCTTATTTCTTACTTCTCTCGGATGCTGGAGCCAATCTAGGCAGGTTAACAGGGGTCGTGTTTGTAACTCAGATGGTCACGGGGGGCGGAATCGGCAGTCTGAAAACGGTCTGTTAAACTGGGGTGGCTTTTGGCAACAAGAGGGCTGTGCTTTACACACATAGGCAACGCTGCTTATGAGGATCATCCCCTCAGTTTGTTTTCAACTTTATTACATACAGCCCCGGCCCATCCATGAGGCCAACTGAAATGGTGGAGAGTGCCTGTCCACCTCCTTCTCCACTGCTGCTCCTTCTTTTTCCTCTCTCTGGAATGGAAAAGGAAGAAGGGCACAGAGAGGAAGAGGAAATATGGAGGGGATAAAAGTGCTTGGCTAGAACACTGGGAAGTGGGAAGAGCAAAGGCTGGCACATCATTGGATGGGGAGCATAATTTAGCTGACCACATGAGGAGGTCCTAAGTTAGCCCTGATTACATACTTATTTATAATATTTAGTATCTTGAGATTGGCTTGTTTCTTCTAATTTTTTGTTTAATATTCATTGGTGTTAGAATTTTTCTTCTTCTTCCTCCTATTATATCTTGTCATAGGCTGACAGCACAATCCTATGCAGGTCTACTCAGAAGCAAGTCCCATTGAGTTCAATGGGGCTTACTCTCAGGGAAGTGGGAATAGGATTGCAGCCCCAGTTGTGTTTTGCTTCCCTCCTTTGAAGATTCATTTTAATTGGGGGGGTGAGTAACCAGGATACTATGCAAATTTTTGGAAATCCCAATTTTTGGATTATGTTGCAGACAGATATTTTATATTGTAAAATATAGTAAAGCTGTCTATATAGGTTTTATAAATAAATAGGTTCAGGATGCTGCTGTTCTTTCCAGTGTATTTTCTCTTAATTTACAATAAGGAAGGATAAGAATATCTTCTGTGAAAGGCCTTTCCTGTTTTTTTTCTTCAAATGGTGCAATAAGTGACGCTCATCCTAAATTTGGTGAAGAATACTGTTCATAGTAACATAGTCCACTTAACCCCTGCTAAGTGGGCAAGAGGCACTTTTTCAAGTGGTGTCCTCTTATATTTAGCAGGGGGAAAGCAATTGTCCCTTTTCACCACAGCACAGTGTCTTTCTCGTGGCTGTTGCTGGTGGTGTTCTCCATTCCTTTAGATTGTGAGCCCTTTTGGGACAGGGAGCCATTTAACTTTAATGTTATTATTTGTCTGTAAACCGCTTTGTGAACTTTATGTTGAAAAGCGGTATATAAATACTAGTGATTGATTGATAGTGATTTTCACTGAAATGAAAGTGATTTTTACTGAAGTAAAATATTTATGGCATAATCTTTGCATTTTCAAAAAATGCAAAAAAAATCAGTACTTCTGAATTTAAAAACACATACATAAAAGTTTAAAACAAATCTTCAAAAGAGTAAAGCAAGATATCAACAAGATACCAAATAGAGAATAGAATAAATCTGATTAGTGGCTTTGTACTTATGGGGACAGTTAAGCAAGCAGGTGCCTCTGTGATTCTTTTGTCATTGATTGTTATTGATAAGAGATGCAGAGATTGACTCAGGATGAAATATTTAGAAACAGGTTGGTCTAGTTTGAATGACACTTCAGATGCTTTTCTGTGCATGGCTGGGCACCAAGGTCTCACCTTTCCATTCACTTGGTACACCTGTCCTCTTTCCATAGCCACCTGGATGTACACGTATGGGCCTAATATGTGCCGAACAGGCAAATATACATAGACCAGAACATGCTTGATATCCCAATTAATTTATAATGTTAGGTTTACATACAGTACATTAAATTTTAGCACACTTATATTCTGATGGAATCCATGCATGGGACCATAATCCAACTATTTTTGTGTATGTACTTCATGTACATAGAATATAAGCATTTTTGTTAACATTTTTGTAAGCTCTGTTGAAAAGTTATTTGGAGAGAATTTACCATAGATACCTTGGCTAAAAGTCTGTTGTGTATTCCTCCCACTGTGTCATCCCTCTCTAGGACAGAATTTTTCCCCCCAAAAATCATGCATTTCTTTATTTAGTGATACAGTCAGAAATGGCTCAATACATTTGGGTGCCTCAGAAATCCAATCACTCTATTCATTATGACAGTACCAAAAACAAGACAAAACACATCTAGCTGACAATTTGCTGTCCTTTATGGTACTGTCAAATCTGCCACCCAGGGCAAGTCATCATCATGACTGTTGGTAAGTGGTTTTAGTTGTCAGAGTGCTTTTTGGATTCTCCGTCTCCTTAAAAAATCTGTTTATGTGATGGCCTGTTTAAAAATGAATGGTTGTACTTTATCTTGGAGAAGCAGTTTGCTGTTGGCACCTTCTAGCTGCTACTACAGGACAGTCGCGAAAGATAGGAATTCCTGCTTTCCTGCTTCATCACTTTGAAGAAGCATGTTGGTCCACATTGTGCAAGTGTGTGGTTGCTGACTGGGGTAGTGACATATGCAGAGGTGACTTATGTAGTGGCAATGGAAATGGGCAACCTGTGTTTTCAGTGCGTCCTCCCAATGGTTACAAATAAGGCCATGAATTCTCATCCCCTTCTCAGTTGCTCTGCAGTAGCAACTGACAGTTCCCACAATCAAACAGCGTCACCATTGCCCATTAGATAATTTGGACCTAGATGTGCCAGTGATCTGACTTGGACCCCAAGTCTATGCTTATCTACTCAGAAGTCAGTCCCATTATTTTCAGTTGAATTTACTCCCAGTTAAGTGTGGATAGGATTGCAGCCTGAGTGTAAGGCAGTATCTTATGTTTCTGATGCATTATATATAATTTTAAGTTAAGACAAAACACTGTATTTTTGATTTCATTATTTTAGAAATGGGATGCCTGATATCCAGTATGGTGTCTTACAAAACTTAGTGGGGGGAAAGAATGAAGGCACATTGAGATAATTCTGAAGTGTCTAACGGCGCAAGGCTATGCATGACTACTCAGAAGTAAATCCCATTGAGTTTAATGGAATGTATTCCCAGGTAAGTGTTTATAGGATTGCAGATTAACTCTTCCACTGCACCTGGAAGAAACAAAAGTGGCTAGGTATTATGAACACTTATTGCTTAAGTGGGCAATACAGGTAGATTACTCCTTAGCTGGACATGCAAAATACAGACTATTCTGAAATCTAGAAATTTTTGTCCAAGACATGTTTTTTCAACTTCTTGTAGTGTGAACACTAGAAGCTGTTGTGCTCATTTCCACTTACAGGCTGTAAGTTCTATTCCCTGCTCTGTGGTGTGTGCCATTGTTGAAACATATCAAAGAGGCAAGGGATTTTTTTTATTTCTGGAAGTTTCCTCCTGGTAGGGAGATATTTGTCTCCTTGCCCCAGGGAAGCTGCTGCACTATGTCCCTCCTGGGCCTGACCTGCCCATCCCCTGCCCCATCTCCTCCCCATTTCTCTCTTCCCCAACTCATTCCACCCCTGCACCATCCATACCTGCTGCAGTAGGCCTCCTGGTCAATACAGGAAAACCTGCCCATCAGTATGGCAGCTCCTTGCACTGCCATAAAGTACTTTCAGGCTGCTTAGTGGCAGCCTCTGGTGGCAGAATGCACGTTCCACCGGTGCTACTGTTGAATAGGATTGGGCCATCAGTTTTGGGGATACAGTAAATGAGCAGATATAGCCATTGAGCAACCAAATATAATGTGACATAACTGGAACAGTTTGAGAGACATGTATCTGAATCCTCAGGCGGGTTCTTCAGTGCCTTTGAGAGCAGAAAAACAATTTTGAATGATACATTTGGGAATTTCCTTGCAGGGAAACTGCATCCAGTATAAATGTTCAAGAAGCTGAAGTGCTTGATCCCAGAGAAACTTTAAAATGTGGGGCCTTCCTTAGGGGATTTGATGACTCAAAAGTTCAGTTTCTAGAGGGGCAATTGTATTAAGTCTGTTTCAACAGGAAAAAGGGGATTTTGTGACAAGACAAACACATGTTGAAGACCAGAGTCCACATCATCAGGTGCAGAATAACATGAAATGTTATCCTTAACTAGCAACTAGCGCGCGCGCGCGTGTGTGTGTGTGTCCCAAAAATGTCAAAAGTGGAGTCAAATGTTTATGATTTGCAAGAGCACAGTCTCTGTTTAAGTGTACACACAGAAGATACACAATCTTGGGACCTCTGCCAAAATCTTATTTTAAAGCTGGCAGTTCAAGTTATTCCCTAAAGGAAAAATGTGGTTGACTGTGATTACCATTTTGTTACTCAACTGAATGCAAATGTCACAGATGTGTCTAATAAGAGCCAGTATATGTTGTGTTTGGGTACAGGATTTACATGTACATTTGGTTACACGTGAATGCTTTATGATAAATTCCAATGTGTAGTAATGCTTCATTCCTATTTCTTACCCACTAGTTGTAGGTAGAATGAAACTTTTCAGCTTCTTAAAATACGTAGAAAGATGGTTAAGCATTGTTGAGTATTACTGTAAATGAACCTGGTTAACCAGGATAAAACATTCAGTACTGTCTCCAGCTTTAGGGTGTAACCGAAACCTAACCGGCGTTGGGTGTAAGCTGATCACTAGCTAAGGCCAGACAACATTCCCCACTACAGCCCATGCTGATGGTATATTACTGCAAATAGAGGTCAGGTATTGAGGAGGGGGTGATGTTTTCTCAGAAACATCCATAATTGGTGCTTACTAGACCGGATACCAGACTAGATGAATCATTCTGCTGTAGCAGTGCGTGTGTCTGGTCATTGTCCAGAACCAGCAAATCCACTGTCTGGCATGAGCTGGCACTTGACTGGTCATGCTTTTCATTTGCAGTATACTAGGAGTGTGCCTGTTTAGGAAAACCACTCCTTCAGCCTGGAAGAACTGGAACAAGCTGGCGAGCTCTGGTCCTGGTTCCCTTTGTAGCCCCACCCTGCCATCACGCTTATAGCATTTAAAAGATCTTCTCATAGAGAAATTCTCTCCCAAAGTCCATCATTTGTCAGTGCAGATAGGCTATGTAAGTGTTGAACGTACATAGGGCACAGGGGCAGGGTTTCAGAACACATCAGCACCAGGACTTGCCAACATGCTCTCGCCCATCCTGTATCTGTGGACATCGCCCATGGTTACCATGTATCCGAGTAGGGTTAAAATAGGGCTAAAGGCTGTATGTAGGATTGACCAATTAAAATAAACCTTTCCCCAAATGCAAGCATGAGTTACTTCTATGCAATTATCCCTTTAAGTGCTTGATAAATAGTAAATCAATGGATAATAACAGAACTTTATCTTTAAAACCCAAAATTCTTCAAAAAATTAACATTTAAATGGCAACAAAAGTATTTTAAGATAGAGAAAACTTGGTGAAGTTAAATTCCCACATTTCCTTTTTGCAGACATTTCTGAGACTGTTTGGCACAGCTGAAAACAGGTGTGGCTTGCTTTTCATTATTAATGCTTGCATTATACCTGGCCATGTGCAGCAGTGTTGATAGTGCGTATTGTTCAAAATCACTCTCCTGCTTATACAGTACTAGCTGCTATATACATTAACATAAGATGCAGTAGGGTGTCAGCATTGTGTCATGCAGATGAACTTCAGGCAGGCTTTAATTTATTCTGCCAGTGTGACTGACAGAGGCTTTGGATGTTTATAAGGCCATGTGACTAAACTAGAACCATCCTAAGCAGTCCTTAAAACCATAGGAAATGTCAAACTAATTGTGTTTTAATTGCAGTATAAAGGGCATTGATTGCAGGTACAATACTGTCAATTTGCCTGCTTGTCATTCCTAACTGTGTTTTTAATCGTGTGAAAATAGATTCAGAACGCAGTCCTAACCTGGAGTTAGGCTGGCACAGTTAGGCCAGAAAAGTTTGGCTGGCAAAAGGGCACAAGGTTTGGACCACTCTTGGAGTCAGAGAGGCCAGCACACAGATGTGTGCCATCCTCCCTGACTCTGAGAGTGGTCCAAATGCACTTTATGGTGGCCCTTGTACTGGCCAAATTTTGCTGGCCTAACTCTACTTTGGGATTGTGCTCTCAGTCTTAGCGATCAAATATGGGACAACTCTTCTTGTTGGTCTTTCGTACAGGCCTTGAAATAAATAAAAGATTGACATGTCAGCACCAGGAAGCTGTAGTCTCCCCTGCCCCAGTAAGTAGCATCTCTATATAAGGGCCCAATTCTGAACTCCTCTAACGTGAGCAGTATGAGTGTACTGCTCATGCTGGTGTCATAAACATGCCATAAGGCATGTGCAACATGGGTGGTAAGGGCTTACTGCTTGCACTGCAGCACTGCCAGCCCCTTGCCACCCACAGGCAGTGACACAATGTCAGCGAGAGGTTACCCCTCAATGGCGTTGCACTCCTTCTGGGTGGCCCAGGAGGGCATTCCTGGGCGGGAGAAGACGGGGCAGACCTGTGAGGGGGTGGGACCAGGCAGTGGCTTCCACTGCCGGATCTTATCTCCGGCAGAGGCCAAGGAATCCCATTGTGGGTGGTGGGGCTTTCCCCAGGGAAAGGGAATGAACATCCCTTCTCCTGACTATCTGTGCCCACGGTGGCCAGGCCGCCAGTTCTGGATTGGGCTGCCCATCTGTGATGCTATGTGTTAGCATCCAACTGTTTAAAAGTTGTTTAATTTGCTTAAATCACATGGTACAATTCATCTGGTTCATGATGTTACATGAAGATAGTTTTGTACCTGATGTCCTTTGCATAATTAATTGTATCCAAGTGCATGTTACCTTCCGTCAATGGGCATGTGTCCTTTTTCATAAAACAACTTGTTTTTGGACAGAAAAAGAATTGTGGCAATAAATTTCGTTGCATCTATGTAAACGTAGAATATTGATGGCTAGACACAGTAATCAAGGAAAAATGAAAACTGACTTGTTCTCAAATTTATCGCCAACCTACCAACTGTCATGCACAAATATTTTTTGCATATTTGACTAATTAACCAAGCACTCTTTATGAGATGATGTGCTCTGACACTGGAATGAAACATGAATCACAGCAAACATGACTCTTCAGTTTCACAACTATCCAGATCATTAAGTATTCTTTCAAGCATCATTTTTTTGACAATACCCACAATAAGGATATATTGATCACCGTGTTTTGAGAAACTCTGAGCTGTGAAATAGAATGTACAGTTCTGATCCCTAACAACATCACATTAGGTTCCAGAAATCAAACATATTTTTCCTATAACTGTTTGTACCAATTTTTAAAAAATTGGAATACCTTAAGTGCACATTGACCTATAGATTGCCAAAATTTCCAAACATCTTCCTAGATTTGCTTCTCAAGAACAATATAGTATGTGCTATCATGTAGTCACATGTTCCTTGCTTGACTTTTATAGCTCAGTATGGTACATTCTGTGCTATAAACACAAATTAAAAGAATGAGTGTCCAGATAACTATGTGATCAAACAAGCACGCAGGTGCTCAGCACTCTGCAATTAAGGTGCTCATTCTTTTCATGTGTGCTTATCGCACAAATATAAAGGCATCAGCAAGGCGCATCTGATTGCAGGAGGGCAGATAAACTTTTGTTCCTAAGAGGAAATCTAGGAAGGTTCTGGGAAATATTGGCAAGCTATTGATTAGATTCTTAAGACATTCTAATTTTCTTTTAATTGGCACAAACTAGGATAGCAAAAATATTTTTGATTTCTGGAATCCAGCGTGGTATTTAGCTGTGCAAAAACAGGCATGTTGTACCTCATGGGGAGGGACCAGATCAGGCGGCTTCAGCAGGGAAGTGGGGTTTAAATCCTCTTTCTCCTGCTTAAGTTTTGAAATGGCTCTCCTCTGGCACAAGTCCAAGGAGGAAAAGGGGATGGGGAGGATGCAGAAAAAGGGGATAGGATCCAGTGGACACCATTGCTGTCCGATCCACACCCACCCACAGTCTCCTGGTCCCCACTAACCCCCGTCTGCCCAGTTTCACATCCTCCCAGCCCCTGTTCTGCCCTCACCCCACCCCTCCTATCTCTCCTGCTGTCTTACTTG
>JAJKFI010022598.1:0-16631 GCA_029204185.1 Lerista edwardsae | reverse complement strand
GGAACTCTTTGCCACAGGAGGTGGTGATGGCATCTGGTCTTGATGCCTTTAAGAGGGATTGGACGGATTTCTGGAGGAAAGGTCCATCGTGGGCTATAGGCAATGATGGATTGTGCAACCTCCTTACAAAGGTGGTGGGCTACTTCAGAGTACTGGGTGCAAGGGAGTGGCAACAGGATGCAACTGGTGGGCCGCTGTGAGATACAGGAAGCTGGACTAGATGGGCCTTTGGCATGATCCAGCAGGGCTCTTCTTATGTTCTTAAGGGGAACCACCACAGGAGAGGGAACGAGGGGTGCCCCAACAAGTGCCCCCTCTACCCAGAAGTGATGTCATATGACATGCATCACATGACATCATGACGTCACTGTGCAGGTGATGGGGAAGTGTGTTATGTCTATGCAGGGCAGGCTATGTTATTGTGAATTTTATTGTGAATGTTCTTCTAGTCTGAACAGCCTGCCTCGAGTGGCATGATGTATGTGGGATAACACTATGCACATTTTTGGCTCATTTTGCTTGTGGACAATATGCTCTGCCATCCCTTGTTGTCACCATTTCTTCTGAACCTT
Source organism: Lerista edwardsae (assembly GCA_029204185.1). Lineage (NCBI taxonomy): Eukaryota > Metazoa > Chordata > Lepidosauria > Squamata > Scincidae > Lerista > Lerista edwardsae. The sequence goes on along the minus strand of JAJKFI010022598.1, from coordinate 16,059 downwards.
TTGGGTCTAGCAAAGCTGGCTGTATGGAAGTACTGATTTTCAAAACTGCACTGTTATGGATTTGCTGTGGGTTAATGGAGGCTGGCACCTGCTCCTGCTCCAGGCATTTGAGCTGCCCTCTGATTGAACTCAGTGGAACCAACAGGAATGTGCAGCCACCCAGCCTAGAAATGGAGTTGGCATGCACTCCTTTGACTGCATGTCAGAGATCCACATGAGAGCCTTTGCATTTTGTTATACAGTAAATTTGAGGTGTGTGTGTGTGTGTGTGTGTGTGTGTGTGTATTTTAATGTGAAACTGTTATCCCTTGCAGCAAAAACCCATCCATTACATAGGGATGGATTGTTGCTAAGAATACTTGCAGGGCTATTACAAGTTTCAGTCCCACTAAAGTAAGTTATGATGAAAGCCCAAACTGCAAATTATATGCACATGTGTAATGGTAGCCCAGTAATCCTTTCAGAACTTGAAAAAAGCCGCTTCCAGTATGGGGAATTGCAAGCACAGAAGTGGCCAGAGGAGCCTATCTAAGTTTAACCCTTCCCTGGCCACCATGTCCTCACTGGCTCCCTGCACTGCCGCAAAGCGCTTTATGGTGCTCTTGCAGCATCCTCTGCTGGCGGATCGCGCATTCCACCTTCAGTAGGATTGGGCCATCAGTGAATTTAGGACTGAGGAGACAACCTTCCAATGAAAAGGTGAATCAGAGGCAAAAGAGCAGGAATTGAATAAAAAGCATTAGCTGAATCAAACTCATTTCTTCATGGTTGCAGCCAGTTCTCCCCACATCCAAGACAACACACTCTTCTAATTCCCCTGATGTACTGGCAGCTGGTACTGAAGGAGGAAGTGGAATGGAAGTAAGGAACATAAATGGGCTGACTCAGTAGAACTTAAATAGCATACCATTAGAAGCAGGGTGAGATTTGATCTGGACAACAGCTGGCATCTTACTGAGTGACTGTTTGCATTTGCATGTGTGTGAGTGCGCATACACACACACACACACACACACACACACACACACACACAGAGAGAGAGAGAGAGAGAGAGAGAGTTTTCCCATTCACTCATGTACCTCCACTGTTCCCTTACCAGATTATAATGTTCATACAGAAAAGAGAAAATTTGGGCTTTCGTATACAGGTCCAACCTTTTCATACACGGATTGACTTAACACTAATTTGACTTAACACTGGTGGCCACCTGCTCATCTCTGGAGAAGGATATCAGAAGAATCCCTGTTCTAAAAACTGCTTTTCTAGGGAGTCAATCGGGGAGTCAGACTGGTGGAACTACTATTCTCAACTCGCTTTGAGAGTCCCTCTTGTTGAAGAATGGAAAGCAGAAATGATTAATCACATTCTATTCTTCAGTGAGAGAGGGCAAAGGGCGGGGGTCACTTTTCTCTGAGCAAGCAGAAAATAGCAGTTCTAATTCCCTTACTTTCAGGCTGCCTCCATGACTACTACTACTGTACATTGCAGAATGCAGAGCATGCCCCATGGGCCCAGCTAAGTCAGTGCTGGAAAGTTGGTTAGGATTGGGCCCTGAAACTAAAACTGGAGAACATCCAAAGCAGTTCACTACACTTACCCTCAATGAGCTGGTCTACACATTCTGGAGGAAGGCAGGTCGCTGCCTTTGTATAGCATGTTAGTAACTCCTTTTGTATAATGTTTTCTATTATACACACGTGTGGTCGTTGTGATGGAATGCTTCTCAGCATGTGTTTGCCGCAGCTTTTTGTAATACGTGAGGCAACCTTAAGAGTCAGTTTAGGCATTTTTATTACTGCATGAGAGTTTTTGCTATCATGATGTTGTGAGATGCAGAGGGAACCCTATGCTACATGAATATGATAACTGCAGAGAACCATGGTATGTGGATTCCCCACCCCCAATGACTCAAGACAATTCCACTGGTTGGTAATAGAACTGGAGAATAGAATTCTAACCTGGAGTTAGGCTGGCACAGTTAGGCCAGCAAAGTTTGGTTGGCACAAGTGACACTGTAAAGTAAATTTGGACCACTCTGGAAGTCAGAGAGACTGGCACACAGATGTGTGAGATTCTCTCTGACTCCAAGAGTGGTTCAAATGCACTTTACAGTAGCCCTTGTGCTCGCCTGAGTGCAGGTTAGGATTGCACTTTTGGTCATGTCAATCCATTCTTAATCTAGCTGTACTGTGGACATAGCAGTCATACATGCCTCCACCTCAGATGTTTTCACACATGCCTTTCAGTCTGTACAGACTGGGCTTCTTCCCAAACATCCTGTCTCTCACTTGTTAAAATACGACCCTCTGTGATCAGGTTACCAAATTTGGCTTTTCGGGAAGTGACTGTGCAACCACCTAGTACATCTGATGCTGAAAAAAATATTTCAGAGGTTAGGAGCATAAGTTAAAGCCACTGAGAGAGTTCTCCAGGCGCCTCTGAATGTAATACGGATCATATATAAAAAGCTTTGCATTTTCTGAGTGCTTCTGTAAGGTCAGTGAAGCATCATTACAATGGCTAGGCAAACACCACAAGGCATTTAATGAAGAGGTTTGCTCCAGGTCACAACACAACTTCATGTCATGTCAATGCATGGCTCCAAGCTTGACTATTTTTCAAATCCAAAATTTTTCACACTAGTGAATGCACAGCATATTAAGCATGTGTTTCATAGCTCAATCCTATCCCCTGGCACACTATGGCATGCAGACACACCATGGAGGGAAAGACATTTTTCCCTTACCTCTCTGTAGGCTCCCTTATGACCTATAGGTCTCCTCAGACCTATGCCAGCTATATAATTGCCATAGGTCCAAAGAGAACCAGGGAGTGGGGTGAGTCAAAAAATAGGGAACTGGATCCAGCCAAGAGCTATTGGCTCTTCCCTCTCCTGATGTCCCAATTCCACCCCAAAACATCCCTTTAATTCCCATCCCTGTCCACTGCACATCCCTGCCACCAGGGGCATAGCTAAAAAAGTACAGGGGGTACAATTGCACCAAGCAACAAGCTTTAGGGGGGCAAAAAGCTGAGCTTGACTCTAGTGGCCATAATTGTGAAAACCGTGGTACCTACTGTATGAATAATACCATCATATTATATACCATTCTATGCGTAATTTTGTGCAGAATGCAATGAAACAAACAGGAATGAATTATCTTTACTCTATCAAATGTTAGGCCAAAAAAAACAGAAAATGAAAATACAACAATCATGTAAGAATCACAGTTTGTTTTGTTTTAGGAATAATTCTGTCATGTCATTTGATGCAGAATTTCATGCAGAATGCAATGCAACAAATTGGAGTGTAATGTCTTTACTCGAATGAAAATACAACTGTGATGTCACTTCCTGTTGTGACATCACTTCTGGGACATCATTTTGCCCTCTGCACCAAGCTACACTTTCATTAGTTACACCAGTGCCTGCCACAAATGTACTGCCTCTGGTGGCATGCACATTCAGTCACCAGCTATTCGCCCTGGTCGTCCCATTGTGCACATCATCACAACGTTAATGGAGAACATCAGTGGAGAAGGCCTTCAAATGACAGAACGTGTTCCAGCTGTAGAATTTGCCTATGATTTTATAAGACCAGGAAGAAAACAAATTGAAAGCTAAGTTCTTCATGCTCATACATATGTACTTTATGAAGCTTTCTTTATTATGAATAGAAAAGTTTGGCAGGAGACTATAAATTTAGGTCCCAGTCCTAAGTTAGCTATGATTAATTATCTTAACTAATTGTTCCACCAGCAGAAGTGCCAGCCTGCTGGTATAAGTGATTCTCTGCTGGCATGCACAGTGAGCCTGCCAGAGTACAGGGTTAAAGGCTGCACACACAGAATGATGGAAAAGCCCTAACCAGTGCTGGTAAGTTGGTGGTGGGAGGAATGGGGTGGGGAGAAGGAGGAACAGGTGAGTGTCTAGGCAAGGAGGGGGCAGGCAGGAGGCACAACAGGGGAAATAAACCTGTTTCAGATTCAAGTCTTAAACTGCAATCCTATACACACACCTGGAAGTCCTTCTGTAGGCTTCCATAGGATTGTGCTCTTAGTCCCTTAATTTGTTTTGTTAGGAGACAGGATCACAGGTATTGTATTGGAATGCATAGTATGGCCCTTAATAAGAACAATCTGTACTTGTCAAACAAAGACTTGCTGTTCCCAGGTCTAAATATGTCATTTCTTTCTACTTCCTAGGACTAGCTGTTCAGGATTCATTTCAAAGCAGATATGCTGTCACAGCTGCCAAGAACAAAAATAAATTGGCATTCTTTGCCACAGTAAATCCTGTTACAAGATAACCTAGATTCTGCAGATTGTGCACATTTTGCAAATATGCTTTATTTTATTTTATTTTTTTCCTGGAATCTTTACATTTATAAATTATTTATTCTGCTTTTATCAGTCCTGGAAACTAGAAAGAAGCTGGGACCAAAAAGTCTTTGTGCTTGATGAGTAGCCACGTTTGTCTATCTGGCAATCATAGGTAACACTATCTTACATGATAAGTGTGTGAATATTCATTTGTTGCAGTAGTAGTAGTACTATACTGACTCCAGATTTAGCTGGTGGAAGATGCAACAGAATACGGCTGTTCGGAATAGTTTTGCTATTCTGTTTTATTATGTTCACCGGCATAGCTAAGGGAAAGTGCAGTAGGGCATAGTTATTCAGTATTTGTTTCAAAGCAGGCTTGCAGTGACTTGCAGGCTTGCTGCTTGGCATTTAGAATGTGGCTTCCTTTATCTGCTCCAATCAGAGCTACTTTGTGGGGTGGGGGTGCTTGGCTGGAAACATGCATGTTACTAAAGCTTTAAAAATAACTGGGGCAGCAGAAAAGAGATTTAATTATTAAAGAAGGTCAGAAAAAGAAACAGCTTTGTGGTTGTGCAGACTTTATTTTCTTTTTACAGATACAGGTATACACCTCAGTAAAATAGAAATTACTTCAACTAATTAATATTTTTGCCAAAAAAACATTTTTTACTGCTTTCAAAATGAAGCACCAATATAAGTAATTACGAAGTTCAGATTGCAGGTACGTGACAGGAGAATTATATTGCCAAGGAAAGACATGCCCTCAATATTTTTTTCTGTAAATGGCCTTGATAAAAATGCCATCCCCCCTGACACTGAGAGTGGTCCGAATGTGCTTTATGATGGCCCTAGTGCCAGCCAAACTTTGCTGGCCTAACTGTGGCGGCCTAACTCCAGGTTAAGATTGCGCTCTGAGTGAGATCATTTCCTCAATGCTGAAATTGTATTGTTACTCTAAAGAGCATCACTCCTATGAAACATACTTGGGGCTGAGTCATTACTGCCAGCACGGCGCTAGGCGACTGCTAGGCCAAAGCTGGCCCCACACCATCCAGAAGCGCCACCCAGAGGCAGCACGACAAACTGGGGAGTACACTGGCCGCTGGCATTGCGACCTTTTCAGGTGAGGTGGGAGGGTGTTCCTGAGTGTGGGGGTAGAGTGGGTCTGGAACCAGCAGTGACCTTTGCCCCCAGGTCCCGACCTCCATGTAGGGTTGTGCGGATCCACTTACCACAGGAGTATATACAGTGGTGTCATTCAAATGATTTAGGAACAGGAACTCACTTTTGATTGGCACTTGTCGGAACCCGGAACCAGCCTCGGAGCCCGTTAGGATCCGGAACGCCCGTTCTGGTCCATTCCCCCTGAATGACATCACTGCCTTCACCCCCCTAAGAATCCGGAGTCGCTCCCTTTAACCCTCTGAGTGCCGGCCAACCAAGAAGAAAAGCTCTTTGCAGAGGAATTGGGAGGGGGGGGAGGGAGAGTGAAGTGGGCAGAGTCAGCCCTAATTTTAACTAGTGGAACTGAGTTCCCCCGTGTTCTCCCTGCATGACATCACTGAGTATATATGAGCTCAGTAACACCAGAGGCATTGCGCTCATAGGGGACAGTGTAGCGGCAGCCAGGGGCGCCGGTGAGGGAGCTGGGCACGCCACAGAAGAATGTGGTGCAGAGCTGGGCTCTCCCGCCCATCCCTGCCTCTGTTACGCTCCAAAATGGAGTGATTCCAGAAGCAGGGGGTGTGAGGTGAGGCTGCACGGAGGGCGTGGTGACATCTTTCAGCCCCGCCCCACCCCAAGAGCAATCAGAGCCTGCTTTGGCTCCGAGGGCAGTGCCACATTAAACAGAGCCGGGCCGCTAGGTTTCAAATATTTTGGGCCCTGTCCGAAACACTTCAGGAAAGCTTCTGCCACACTAAATGGAAGCCTCTGGTGGACAGGCAGGCAGCGGGCATGGTTCCCCTCCCTCCTTTATAAATAAGGCCTCTGCAGCTCAGCTAATGCATCACTTTTCCCCATCTATTGCCTTGTTACAAAACACACACACACAAGCCCATCTTTGCAGCCAACCCCCAACCTTAGGCAACCCAGGCGCAGGGGGACTTCTCCTCACAAAGGAATTTCATGGAAACTTGCATGGAAACTCCCCACCCACCCCCACTCCTAAAACAGAAGAAACACCGGCAGAAATCTGAGGGGCAAGAAATGGAGAAGCCAGGCACTTCTAAGTTATTATGCCCCAATGGGGGAAAAAAAAAAGCATCTCACAAACAGACCCAGGTTTACATGGAAGCTCCCTAGAGATGCAGCCTCCATGGGCAGCCTAGCTCAAACCCTGGAGGCAGGGCTTGCCCCATGTAGTTCTTGGAGAGCTCTACAAGCTTCAAGATCAGACTAGCTGTAGTCTCTTGCCAGCTGGAGAGTTGGCCGGATGGATGGGGAATCCCCGGGGCAGGGGGCCATATCTGGAGACAAATGCATTATGCTGATTTCTCCACATGCCACCTTGATGGGCCATACTCCCTACGGGGCCCCTAGGCTTCAGCCTACTCAGCCTAATCTGTCTGAGGGATACAGCTATGGGGCTGCAGCTGCTACAGAAGAACGTTTTGGTGCACATAGGTCACTTTTCATTCTAGTGAATACAATGATGCTAATTTTCTGCAATGATTATCTGTATTTAAAAGATTTCAGAGAGACTTAGGAGTGTGTTTGGTTTTATGCCCCCATTCTGCTTTCCCGCTTTGCCATCCTCTCCCACTGTTTCACCCACAGGAAATGTTGTACCCTCTGATAAAATTCCTCTCTACTCAGATGCCCTGGTCTTGACGTTTCTGCAGTTGAGCTCAACCTGTCAGCTCACAATTGAATTTCTCCGACTTCTCTAGCCCCGCCCGGGAAGTTGGGAATTTCAGGAAGAAAAGGAACCAATTACAGCTCAGCCGTCCCTTAACCAATGGGCAGTCGAGAAGTGGCCGGCGATGCGAGCCAGCTGCCCAGCCGCTCTGCTGCCAGGAGAGGAGGAATGTGAATATGCCCGGCCTGCTTCCCCGCCAGCCAATCGCCTGCGCCGAGCGCTGTTTTCCCCCGACGACTCGCACGCTGCCCCCAGCAGAGATGTCCCCGGCCTGGTTTGGCGCGAGGGCGGGGCGCGGGCTCTGCCTGCCAGGTGCGCACGAGGACCAAGTCCTTGTTACATAAGCAGAGAGGCGAGACTAGGCAGCGCCTGGCATCCGCGGTTGTAGAAGGCGGGCTTAGCAGCAGGGAAGGCGCGTGTCCTCAAGCGTCGCTAAAGAAACCCTAAGGAGGTTAACCCAGAAAGAGCCCAGGCAGGCGGGGCGGGATTAGCGTCCGAGGTGACGGGAGCCTCACTTGCGCCGGCTGGCTCGCGGGGCTGCTGCTGGAGCATGGCACAAAGGGAGCCTCAGGAGGCGGCGGCGGCGGCAATTCCAGCGACCTGCGAGTCCGCTCGCCCCTGACTAGAGGAGGAAGAGGAGCTGCCTGACGAAGCAGAGCGGCAGGAGCCGCCGGAGCAGCCTGGGAGGATGGCAGGAGAAGGCGGCAGCGCAGACTGGATGGGCTCCCTCGCGCCTGCCCTCAGTGCGCTGCCCCTCGCCAATCTGGCGATCCCAGGTAAGGAAGCGAATCGCCCAACCTGGACCTTTTTCTGCTCTGCCACCTTCCTTCGGTGGCTGCTTATTTCTTACTTCTCTCGGATGCTGGAGCCAATCTAGGCAGGTTAACAGGGGTCGTGTTTGTAACTCAGATGGTCACGGGGGGCGGAATCGGCAGTCTGAAAACGGTCTGTTAAACTGGGGTGGCTTTTGGCAACAAGAGGGCTGTGCTTTACACACATAGGCAACGCTGCTTATGAGGATCATCCCCTCAGTTTGTTTTCAACTTTATTACATACAGCCCCGGCCCATCCATGAGGCCAACTGAAATGGTGGAGAGTGCCTGTCCACCTCCTTCTCCACTGCTGCTCCTTCTTTTTCCTCTCTCTGGAATGGAAAAGGAAGAAGGGCACAGAGAGGAAGAGGAAATATGGAGGGGATAAAAGTGCTTGGCTAGAACACTGGGAAGTGGGAAGAGCAAAGGCTGGCACATCATTGGATGGGGAGCATAATTTAGCTGACCACATGAGGAGGTCCTAAGTTAGCCCTGATTACATACTTATTTATAATATTTAGTATCTTGAGATTGGCTTGTTTCTTCTAATTTTTTGTTTAATATTCATTGGTGTTAGAATTTTTCTTCTTCTTCCTCCTATTATATCTTGTCATAGGCTGACAGCACAATCCTATGCAGGTCTACTCAGAAGCAAGTCCCATTGAGTTCAATGGGGCTTACTCTCAGGGAAGTGGGAATAGGATTGCAGCCCCAGTTGTGTTTTGCTTCCCTCCTTTGAAGATTCATTTTAATTGGGGGGGTGAGTAACCAGGATACTATGCAAATTTTTGGAAATCCCAATTTTTGGATTATGTTGCAGACAGATATTTTATATTGTAAAATATAGTAAAGCTGTCTATATAGGTTTTATAAATAAATAGGTTCAGGATGCTGCTGTTCTTTCCAGTGTATTTTCTCTTAATTTACAATAAGGAAGGATAAGAATATCTTCTGTGAAAGGCCTTTCCTGTTTTTTTTCTTCAAATGGTGCAATAAGTGACGCTCATCCTAAATTTGGTGAAGAATACTGTTCATAGTAACATAGTCCACTTAACCCCTGCTAAGTGGGCAAGAGGCACTTTTTCAAGTGGTGTCCTCTTATATTTAGCAGGGGGAAAGCAATTGTCCCTTTTCACCACAGCACAGTGTCTTTCTCGTGGCTGTTGCTGGTGGTGTTCTCCATTCCTTTAGATTGTGAGCCCTTTTGGGACAGGGAGCCATTTAACTTTAATGTTATTATTTGTCTGTAAACCGCTTTGTGAACTTTATGTTGAAAAGCGGTATATAAATACTAGTGATTGATTGATAGTGATTTTCACTGAAATGAAAGTGATTTTTACTGAAGTAAAATATTTATGGCATAATCTTTGCATTTTCAAAAAATGCAAAAAAAATCAGTACTTCTGAATTTAAAAACACATACATAAAAGTTTAAAACAAATCTTCAAAAGAGTAAAGCAAGATATCAACAAGATACCAAATAGAGAATAGAATAAATCTGATTAGTGGCTTTGTACTTATGGGGACAGTTAAGCAAGCAGGTGCCTCTGTGATTCTTTTGTCATTGATTGTTATTGATAAGAGATGCAGAGATTGACTCAGGATGAAATATTTAGAAACAGGTTGGTCTAGTTTGAATGACACTTCAGATGCTTTTCTGTGCATGGCTGGGCACCAAGGTCTCACCTTTCCATTCACTTGGTACACCTGTCCTCTTTCCATAGCCACCTGGATGTACACGTATGGGCCTAATATGTGCCGAACAGGCAAATATACATAGACCAGAACATGCTTGATATCCCAATTAATTTATAATGTTAGGTTTACATACAGTACATTAAATTTTAGCACACTTATATTCTGATGGAATCCATGCATGGGACCATAATCCAACTATTTTTGTGTATGTACTTCATGTACATAGAATATAAGCATTTTTGTTAACATTTTTGTAAGCTCTGTTGAAAAGTTATTTGGAGAGAATTTACCATAGATACCTTGGCTAAAAGTCTGTTGTGTATTCCTCCCACTGTGTCATCCCTCTCTAGGACAGAATTTTTCCCCCCCAAAAATCATGCATTTCTTTATTTAGTGATACAGTCAGAAATGGCTCAATACATTTGGGTGCCTCAGAAATCCAATCACTCTATTCATTATGACAGTACCAAAAACAAGACAAAACACATCTAGCTGACAATTTGCTGTCCTTTATGGTACTGTCAAATCTGCCACCCAGGGCAAGTCATCATCATGACTGTTGGTAAGTGGTTTTAGTTGTCAGAGTGCTTTTTGGATTCTCCGTCTCCTTAAAAAATCTGTTTATGTGATGGCCTGTTTAAAAATGAATGGTTGTACTTTATCTTGGAGAAGCAGTTTGCTGTTGGCACCTTCTAGCTGCTACTACAGGACAGTCGCGAAAGATAGGAATTCCTGCTTTCCTGCTTCATCACTTTGAAGAAGCATGTTGGTCCACATTGTGCAAGTGTGTGGTTGCTGACTGGGGTAGTGACATATGCAGAGGTGACTTATGTAGTGGCAATGGAAATGGGCAACCTGTGTTTTCAGTGCGTCCTCCCAATGGTTACAAATAAGGCCATGAATTCTCATCCCCTTCTCAGTTGCTCTGCAGTAGCAACTGACAGTTCCCACAATCAAACAGCGTCACCATTGCCCATTAGATAATTTGGACCTAGATGTGCCAGTGATCTGACTTGGACCCCAAGTCTATGCTTATCTACTCAGAAGTCAGTCCCATTATTTTCAGTTGAATTTACTCCCAGTTAAGTGTGGATAGGATTGCAGCCTGAGTGTAAGGCAGTATCTTATGTTTCTGATGCATTATATATAATTTTAAGTTAAGACAAAACACTGTATTTTTGATTTCATTATTTTAGAAATGGGATGCCTGATATCCAGTATGGTGTCTTACAAAACTTAGTGGGGGGAAAGAATGAAGGCACATTGAGATAATTCTGAAGTGTCTAACGGCGCAAGGCTATGCATGACTACTCAGAAGTAAATCCCATTGAGTTTAATGGAATGTATTCCCAGGTAAGTGTTTATAGGATTGCAGATTAACTCTTCCACTGCACCTGGAAGAAACAAAAGTGGCTAGGTATTATGAACACTTATTGCTTAAGTGGGCAATACAGGTAGATTACTCCTTAGCTGGACATGCAAAATACAGACTATTCTGAAATCTAGAAATTTTTGTCCAAGACATGTTTTTTCAACTTCTTGTAGTGTGAACACTAGAAGCTGTTGTGCTCATTTCCACTTACAGGCTGTAAGTTCTATTCCCTGCTCTGTGGTGTGTGCCATTGTTGAAACATATCAAAGAGGCAAGGGATTTTTTTTATTTCTGGAAGTTTCCTCCTGGTAGGGAGATATTTGTCTCCTTGCCCCAGGGAAGCTGCTGCACTATGTCCCTCCTGGGCCTGACCTGCCCATCCCCTGCCCCATCTCCTCCCCATTTCTCTCTTCCCCAACTCATTCCACCCCTGCACCATCCATACCTGCTGCAGTAGGCCTCCTGGTCAATACAGGAAAACCTGCCCATCAGTATGGCAGCTCCTTGCACTGCCATAAAGTACTTTCAGGCTGCTTAGTGGCAGCCTCTGGTGGCAGAATGCACGTTCCACCGGTGCTACTGTTGAATAGGATTGGGCCATCAGTTTTGGGGATACAGTAAATGAGCAGATATAGCCATTGAGCAACCAAATATAATGTGACATAACTGGAACAGTTTGAGAGACATGTATCTGAATCCTCAGGCGGGTTCTTCAGTGCCTTTGAGAGCAGAAAAACAATTTTGAATGATACATTTGGGAATTTCCTTGCAGGGAAACTGCATCCAGTATAAATGTTCAAGAAGCTGAAGTGCTTGATCCCAGAGAAACTTTAAAATGTGGGGCCTTCCTTAGGGGATTTGATGACTCAAAAGTTCAGTTTCTAGAGGGGCAATTGTATTAAGTCTGTTTCAACAGGAAAAAGGGGATTTTGTGACAAGACAAACACATGTTGAAGACCAGAGTCCACATCATCAGGTGCAGAATAACATGAAATGTTATCCTTAACTAGCAACTAGCGCGCGCGCGCGTGTGTGTGTGTGTCCCAAAAATGTCAAAAGTGGAGTCAAATGTTTATGATTTGCAAGAGCACAGTCTCTGTTTAAGTGTACACACAGAAGATACACAATCTTGGGACCTCTGCCAAAATCTTATTTTAAAGCTGGCAGTTCAAGTTATTCCCTAAAGGAAAAATGTGGTTGACTGTGATTACCATTTTGTTACTCAACTGAATGCAAATGTCACAGATGTGTCTAATAAGAGCCAGTATATGTTGTGTTTGGGTACAGGATTTACATGTACATTTGGTTACACGTGAATGCTTTATGATAAATTCCAATGTGTAGTAATGCTTCATTCCTATTTCTTACCCACTAGTTGTAGGTAGAATGAAACTTTTCAGCTTCTTAAAATACGTAGAAAGATGGTTAAGCATTGTTGAGTATTACTGTAAATGAACCTGGTTAACCAGGATAAAACATTCAGTACTGTCTCCAGCTTTAGGGTGTAACCGAAACCTAACCGGCGTTGGGTGTAAGCTGATCACTAGCTAAGGCCAGACAACATTCCCCACTACAGCCCATGCTGATGGTATATTACTGCAAATAGAGGTCAGGTATTGAGGAGGGGGTGATGTTTTCTCAGAAACATCCATAATTGGTGCTTACTAGACCGGATACCAGACTAGATGAATCATTCTGCTGTAGCAGTGCGTGTGTCTGGTCATTGTCCAGAACCAGCAAATCCACTGTCTGGCATGAGCTGGCACTTGACTGGTCATGCTTTTCATTTGCAGTATACTAGGAGTGTGCCTGTTTAGGAAAACCACTCCTTCAGCCTGGAAGAACTGGAACAAGCTGGCGAGCTCTGGTCCTGGTTCCCTTTGTAGCCCCACCCTGCCATCACGCTTATAGCATTTAAAAGATCTTCTCATAGAGAAATTCTCTCCCAAAGTCCATCATTTGTCAGTGCAGATAGGCTATGTAAGTGTTGAACGTACATAGGGCACAGGGGCAGGGTTTCAGAACACATCAGCACCAGGACTTGCCAACATGCTCTCGCCCATCCTGTATCTGTGGACATCGCCCATGGTTACCATGTATCCGAGTAGGGTTAAAATAGGGCTAAAGGCTGTATGTAGGATTGACCAATTAAAATAAACCTTTCCCCAAATGCAAGCATGAGTTACTTCTATGCAATTATCCCTTTAAGTGCTTGATAAATAGTAAATCAATGGATAATAACAGAACTTTATCTTTAAAACCCAAAATTCTTCAAAAAATTAACATTTAAATGGCAACAAAAGTATTTTAAGATAGAGAAAACTTGGTGAAGTTAAATTCCCACATTTCCTTTTTGCAGACATTTCTGAGACTGTTTGGCACAGCTGAAAACAGGTGTGGCTTGCTTTTCATTATTAATGCTTGCATTATACCTGGCCATGTGCAGCAGTGTTGATAGTGCGTATTGTTCAAAATCACTCTCCTGCTTATACAGTACTAGCTGCTATATACATTAACATAAGATGCAGTAGGGTGTCAGCATTGTGTCATGCAGATGAACTTCAGGCAGGCTTTAATTTATTCTGCCAGTGTGACTGACAGAGGCTTTGGATGTTTATAAGGCCATGTGACTAAACTAGAACCATCCTAAGCAGTCCTTAAAACCATAGGAAATGTCAAACTAATTGTGTTTTAATTGCAGTATAAAGGGCATTGATTGCAGGTACAATACTGTCAATTTGCCTGCTTGTCATTCCTAACTGTGTTTTTAATCGTGTGAAAATAGATTCAGAACGCAGTCCTAACCTGGAGTTAGGCTGGCACAGTTAGGCCAGAAAAGTTTGGCTGGCAAAAGGGCACAAGGTTTGGACCACTCTTGGAGTCAGAGAGGCCAGCACACAGATGTGTGCCATCCTCCCTGACTCTGAGAGTGGTCCAAATGCACTTTATGGTGGCCCTTGTACTGGCCAAATTTTGCTGGCCTAACTCTACTTTGGGATTGTGCTCTCAGTCTTAGCGATCAAATATGGGACAACTCTTCTTGTTGGTCTTTCGTACAGGCCTTGAAATAAATAAAAGATTGACATGTCAGCACCAGGAAGCTGTAGTCTCCCCTGCCCCAGTAAGTAGCATCTCTATATAAGGGCCCAATTCTGAACTCCTCTAACGTGAGCAGTATGAGTGTACTGCTCATGCTGGTGTCATAAACATGCCATAAGGCATGTGCAACATGGGTGGTAAGGGCTTACTGCTTGCACTGCAGCACTGCCAGCCCCTTGCCACCCACAGGCAGTGACACAATGTCAGCGAGAGGTTACCCCTCAATGGCGTTGCACTCCTTCTGGGTGGCCCAGGAGGGCATTCCTGGGCGGGAGAAGACGGGGCAGACCTGTGAGGGGGTGGGACCAGGCAGTGGCTTCCACTGCCGGATCTTATCTCCGGCAGAGGCCAAGGAATCCCATTGTGGGTGGTGGGGCTTTCCCCAGGGAAAGGGAATGAACATCCCTTCTCCTGACTATCTGTGCCCACGGTGGCCAGGCCGCCAGTTCTGGATTGGGCTGCCCATCTGTGATGCTATGTGTTAGCATCCAACTGTTTAAAAGTTGTTTAATTTGCTTAAATCACATGGTACAATTCATCTGGTTCATGATGTTACATGAAGATAGTTTTGTACCTGATGTCCTTTGCATAATTAATTGTATCCAAGTGCATGTTACCTTCCGTCAATGGGCATGTGTCCTTTTTCATAAAACAACTTGTTTTTGGACAGAAAAAGAATTGTGGCAATAAATTTCGTTGCATCTATGTAAACGTAGAATATTGATGGCTAGACACAGTAATCAAGGAAAAATGAAAACTGACTTGTTCTCAAATTTATCGCCAACCTACCAACTGTCATGCACAAATATTTTTTGCATATTTGACTAATTAACCAAGCACTCTTTATGAGATGATGTGCTCTGACACTGGAATGAAACATGAATCACAGCAAACATGACTCTTCAGTTTCACAACTATCCAGATCATTAAGTATTCTTTCAAGCATCATTTTTTTGACAATACCCACAATAAGGATATATTGATCACCGTGTTTTGAGAAACTCTGAGCTGTGAAATAGAATGTACAGTTCTGATCCCTAACAACATCACATTAGGTTCCAGAAATCAAACATATTTTTCCTATAACTGTTTGTACCAATTTTTAAAAAATTGGAATACCTTAAGTGCACATTGACCTATAGATTGCCAAAATTTCCAAACATCTTCCTAGATTTGCTTCTCAAGAACAATATAGTATGTGCTATCATGTAGTCACATGTTCCTTGCTTGACTTTTATAGCTCAGTATGGTACATTCTGTGCTATAAACACAAATTAAAAGAATGAGTGTCCAGATAACTATGTGATCAAACAAGCACGCAGGTGCTCAGCACTCTGCAATTAAGGTGCTCATTCTTTTCATGTGTGCTTATCGCACAAATATAAAGGCATCAGCAAGGCGCATCTGATTGCAGGAGGGCAGATAAACTTTTGTTCCTAAGAGGAAATCTAGGAAGGTTCTGGGAAATATTGGCAAGCTATTGATTAGATTCTTAAGACATTCTAATTTTCTTTTAATTGGCACAAACTAGGATAGCAAAAATATTTTTGATTTCTGGAATCCAGCGTGGTATTTAGCTGTGCAAAAACAGGCATGTTGTACCTCATGGGGAGGGACCAGATCAGGCGGCTTCAGCAGGGAAGTGGGGTTTAAATCCTCTTTCTCCTGCTTAAGTTTTGAAATGGCTCTCCTCTGGCACAAGTCCAAGGAGGAAAAGGGGATGGGGAGGATGCAGAAAAAGGGGATAGGATCCAGTGGACACCATTGCTGTCCGATCCACACCCACCCACAGTCTCCTGGTCCCCACTAACCCCCGTCTGCCCAGTTTCACATCCTCCCAGCCCCGGTTCTGCCCTCACCCCACCCCTCCTATCTCTCCTGCTGTCTTACTTG